>JAKTVU010000087.1:0-26677 GCA_030581855.1 Yueomyces sinensis
TCTATATAGTGTTATATAAAAGAGGACAACGCTTTTATTAATTAAATCCCTAATGTCAACAAATTATCTATTTGTCCAGACATTAGACAATTCGACTTATACCACTGTATTGCAACAAATGTTCTCTCTCTCTTTCTATATAGTGTTATATAAAAGAGGATAACGTTTTTATTATCTAAATTCCTAATGTCAACAAATTATCTATTTGTCCAGACATTAGACAATTCTACTTATACCACTGTATTGCAACATATTACAATATTGTTTTTACGTAAAAAACCTCAATATATATTTAATTTTAATCAACAAATAACTTACTTTTAATAAATTTTTAGACAAGAAGAATAAAACATCAATGTTTCAACAAAATTACAAGGCATAATGATACTGAAAATTAAAAAACATTAAACCAATAACACATTATAACTAAACAAAATTAGACATTGACATAATATCATTAAATACAATGTTAATTATGCATAAAAATTGAAAAACTTTACTTTGTACCACGTGCCTGAATGAAGTTTATTTGGATCTCAATAAATTTCCAAAATTCAACAATTTAACATCTCTCGGTAGCCAAGTTGGTTTAAGGCGCAAGACTGTAATTTAAAAAGTAATCTTGAGATCGGGCGTTCGACTCGCCCCCGGGAGACTCATTAATTTTTTCCCAAATTTTTTGGGGTCACGTGACCTATAATAAAATATATCAATCTTAGCCAGAATTTGGTATTTTATGATAGCTATGGTAGTTGTTTTGTTTTAATTCAATTGGGTTTTATATATTGAGTAAGTAGAGTGTCTTAGATTAAAGTAATGAGTTCAAAAAGATGTATTTTTGATAATCCGAATCCTATTAGTATTATCTAGAAAAGATATATGTCTACAACAAACTATACAACTTTATAGTTCAGTACTATGTAATATAACATATTAAATTGTATTTGTAATATTTTACAACTTACATCTTTACTTACACAGTAAAGATATCTCTTTGAAATATTTTTACTATGTATTTCTGAAAAGTGACACAGCATATACTGTCATTTCTTCAATATTAAAGTTCACTCAATACTTCGAATATCAAGTATTATAAAAAAAGGTACATATTTTTTTTTAGGCAAAGAGAGCATTAGAAATGATATACTTTTGAATATATCTGTAAATAGTCGGAAAACGACAGTTTATCCCTCCAAGAGTGTTATTACCAAAATGCTGCTGACACATATCATACAAGAATAGCTTTAATCATATACTTTTTTATAACCGATACTATATGCATAACATTGTTTAATAATAGATAAATAAAGAGTACCCTGTTTTACAATGTCAAGATCATAGTGACTAGTCAAGCAAAGGCTTATCTGTCTATCTATTTATATTGATCTAACAATCTTGACTTTGTAAAATAGCTTCGTTTACCAGCCACGAAAACTAGACGCGACGCGTGCTTAATGCGGAAAAACACGCTGACTTTTTCAACAAGGCTGAATCTCTAATATATTTATTTGCTGGTCAATATTTGTTATTTTTAGTTATGTGACCCACTATGGAGGTGATCCAGGTATCAAGATCGATGCCGAACTGCTGTATTGGGTGTGTAGTCATTGCAAATATTATGGTTGGTTCCTATTACCACTTGTATCCTCGAGATAAAGTGCGGTGGAGCAAATGGAAAATTTGTAGCAATGCCTTATCTATGCATTGTTTATTTTTAATTAAGTTCACTGTGCTTTTAATCCAATTATGGCAATGCTAGTTTGTCAATTATTAGATAAGTACGTAAACTGACAGTTCTGTTGAACTTATTTATAAAGCTTCTAATCTTGGCTTCCATATTTTTTTTCATTTCAAAAGAACCTTTCTCTCTAGATTGTCTGTTTAGTAAACACAAATATACCCGTAATACTTTTTAAAATTATTTGTTGTTCTTTGTTATAAGAAAAAACAACTCATCACAACATTTCACACATTTTTTTAATCAAAAACATTATTATTATTGTATAAATAAATCACGCACACATCACACAGTATAATATATTATGAGACGATTAGGCGCATTTCTGTCCTCATTTATTGGCTCTTTACACTTTGCGGCAGCATGTCTATTCATTATTGCCTGTCTGACAGCCCCAGTCTATCATCAAATTGGTTTAGGTAAATATAACGATGTCACATATGGTGTCTTTGGTAGTTGTCAAGGTACAGACTGTACTAAAGCTACTGCTATCCAACAACATGTCGGTTCAATTCAAGATAAATACGGTAAAGATGGCAATTGGTATTTTAATTCCACTACTAATAGAAATAATTTAGGTAAATTGTTAATTTCAACTCCAATTGCAGCTGGTATGAACTTTTTAACTTATTTGATTATCGGTACAAATTCTTTCTTTAGATACAATATGTTCGCTCTTATTATTACCGTATTTTTTAATATTCTTACCATTTTAGTATCTGCTTTATCTTGTGTCATCGTCTTCTTATTATTCTACCCAAATGTTACTTGGTGTGCCTGGGTTTTAATTCCAGCTGCTGCTTTCCCATTAATCTCATTACCAATGATCTTCTTCACTCATACAAACTCTCCATTTAGAAAAGCTAATAATCCACCACCTATTGTTAATAACAATGAAGATGCATTTGATGTTGAAAAAGAAGTTTCAAGATCAAGATTACCTTCTGGTAAGACTCGTATTGAATATGTTAATGATGAAGATACTCTTGATTCAATTAATGAAAAGAAAGAAGCTTATACTTATGACATTACTAAATTAGATTCGAATTATGTTAAAGGTTTATATGATCAAAACAACAACACCTCTTCCTCCACTTTCGATTCTTCATTCCGTTCTACTAGTTCTAATTATGAGGAAAAGGATAATAAAATTTACTCTGCAATTGATGATTTAGAAAACCATAACAATAAAGAAAAGGATAACGAAAATAAAAAACATGAACGTAGTGCTACAAGTGATCGTAGTGCTTGGAAAAAGGCGTTTGCAATGAGTGATGCTGATGCTCAAACTCCAGATGAAGAAGCAATGAAGAGATTCTCAATGATCTCTATCGCTAATGACAAATCTAAAAAAGAAGCTGCTGGTGTTAAACGTACTCCAACTACTATTAGTTCTATGTTCGGTAAGATTAAAAATATGAGTATTAAAGGTAATGAACCTGCAACTGCCAATGATGCTGAAAATAAATCAGTTGTATCTTCAAATTATTCAGGTTCTAATGCACCAACAATGCCATATAATGGTCAAAATACTGATATTGATAACTTCCCAAATCCATATATGCAACAACAGCAAATGAATCAAGCTATGCCAATGTATAGTAACAATCGACCTCTAAATGGTCCAAACGGTTTTTCTAATAGGCCAATGAATCCAAATCAACGTCAAATGATGCCAGGTTATGGTCAACAACGTGCTCCAATGGGTCATTATAATCCTATACCGAGAAATGGTTATCCTGGCCCTCAAATGAATAGACAAAATATGATGAGAGGACCACCAAGATTCAATGCTAGACGTAATGGCAGAAATAACAATATGCCATCCGCAAGTGCCATGAATAACAATTTTGCATTTTACTAAGGTAATACAGATTTTATCACAATCTTATAAAAAAAAACACACACAAAAAAAAACAACCAACACTACCTGCAAGGATAGTGGATGATTACGGTTGATTTCAACCTTTAAACTACGAACATTTGCATATATTCATTTTTCTCTCTCTCTCTCTCTTTTATTTGGGTCACATTATTTACTATAGGACTTTGTAAATTACATTTATATAAAAAAATATTCAATTTAATAGATAAATCAAGGCATAATCCTAATATGTTTGAAATAAAAATTCTTGATTCTAATTCCATTGAAAAATAAAAGAGGCATAATAGTGTATCAGTGTACTAATCATTTTACCTAGCCATGATCATCAACTACGGTTTTGACGCCATTAATTCCAATTGACCCATTTATGCCCAAATTTCACTCTGAAATCTGTGATAAAGGTTTTATTATTTTTTATAATATCTGACAATATCCATTTTTGATAATTTGATACTACAGTTTTATTTATACCACTGAACTTTGCTCTTTTTTTCCAAGTAAGACGCTAGAAACAGGTTCTTCCAAATTCCATAGATTTTTGCAAAGAAAAAAAAAATTCACCATCGTCCTCATCCTTGCAGATATTACATCTAGTACCAAAATTTAAAATCAATTAATTTTAAACGATCTAATTTAGGCTCTTGATTAGATCAATTGAAGAACTATTATAAGTCAGGTAATAGTAATAATCTATAAATTATCGTAATTTGAAACATACGATGTCTGAAGATACTTCAACATTAGCTGGAACCGACAATCAGCAATCTCCTATTCACTCTTCATCGACTACTATAAATGGCGATTTAGTGGATTCAAGTCAATTTGGTCTAAGAAGATCAGGCCGTAGAGTTCAACATAAGAAGACATTAGCTCAAGAAGCTGAAGAAGATGCTGTTAAAGAGAAAGCCAAGTCTTTGGCTAGAAAAGAGAAACTAAAAGCTACTAAACTACAGAAAAAGGCTCAAGAGAAGGAGAAAGAAAAAGAAGTTAAGAGATTGAAGGCTGAAAAGGCCAAGTCCATTAAATTGAAACAAAAGCAGAAGCAGAAAGAGAAATTAAAACAAAAACAGAAAAACCAGAAGGTTCACAAGAAAGAAGCAGAAGCTAAGGCAAAATTGAAGATAAAAATCAAGACCAAGAAACTAATTGAGAAACAAAAAGAAACTGTCAAGAAAAATGTAGTTCCTGAGGCAAATTTATCAAGTACAAATTGGATGCCAAATACTCCATTATTGACCTCTGATTTTAAAACTCATACTTCTGTTCCATCAAGACTTAGAAACCCTAACATGAGAGCAGTCCCATATGCAAATGATGTAGTTAAGGTCATGTCCTTTATTAATAAATTTTGTCAAGTTTTTGATGAGACTTTATGGAATTTATCATTTCAAGACTTTGAAATCGGTTTAGATTTGTACCCAGATGAGGCATATGCTACAATGGATAAAGTTACTGCTAAACAACAAGCCCAATATGGCCGCAAGACCTTATATCAAGATATTCTTTCTGTAAAAAAAATTATTGCAGCCCAAGATAAAATGAATTTATTATTTTTAAGTTTCCTGCATTTGTTGAGCAATGCTACCAATAACCCAAGTTATACTTATACTTCCCAATCAAAAGCACTCAAACCTCAAGTGACTGCTGATAAATTGCAATCTTCTAAAAAAGTTTATGCCAAATATGTAGAAAACATTCTAAAATATGCATATGATTGGGGTTACCCTAAGGAATGGCGCAAAACAGTTCCTAAAGATATCGATGTGCTACAACCGAATGCCCAATATTTTTTAGATAATGATGTTGAACCTGTTGATACCAAAAACAAGGAAATATTGACCCCTAATATTTTTACCTGGTACAAATACGAGTCTTTACCGGTCGAATTGGACCCACTGCACAATCCAGAATTAAGTAAATTAGGTCTTTTAGCATTGGAACCAAAGGATCGTATAATTATGCTTCGAACACTAGTGAATTGGTGTATAGGGTACTCTCCTTCAATTCATGTAGAAATCCATAGATTAACAAATTTTAAAAAGGACCCAGCGTTTGGAGTTCAAACAGCCCATGTCGCCAGGTACATGATGGATGGTGCTGAAGAAACTGAAAAGTCATTTCAACAACTATGTGGCTTGGTACAATCAAAATATGAGGAGAGAATCAAAAGTGGGTACTTGAGAAAATTAATTGCTACAGGTAAACGTACAGATCTTGAAGATAAATTAGCAATTTTAAAGCAACTTAAAGCAACTTATAAGTCAATGTCTAAGGAAGAAAAGGATAAAGCAATGATTGCGGATCATAAAAAGTGGTGCTACCTGTCTGAAAATGATGTTAACGGTAATCCACTGGGCAATCCATTTGAAGACGATTTATATAAGCTAAGATCTCACGAATTTTTCCTTGCAAGAATACCATACATTGGTGACTTTTATTTACCACGTTTATTTACCTATCATAATGAAAAAATATCTAATATAACTACTTATGCTGACTATTTCAGTTTAAAAAACCTACTAGATAAATTTTCAAGCGGTGCGATAGATACTTATACTCTTTTTGAGAACTATGGTAAGATGATGAGCAGTAACTTTAAGATTCTATATCATGATACACCTTCAATGATCCGTGATTTCTCTCAAAATAAAAATTCGTTAGGAAAAAATTACTGGTATGAAATGTGTCATGATTCAAAATCCCTTCAAGAATTTTTGGAGTTTTTAGATTACAAATTAGTTGTTAAACCATCTTCACAAAAGAAAAAGAAATTGTCTAGCAATAATGAAGCAGAATCGAATGAAACTGACGAATTATCAATAAATGAAGGTTCTGAAAGGGAAAATAGTGTACTAGATGGTGAACAACAGGGAGAAGTAGATGAAAGTAAGGATAGGACAATCAACAAATCACCACTTCCTAGCGAACCAAGATTTAACATTACCAGAAAGAAACTTTCAACAATGAAGAACTTTCTATCCAAACTGTATTATATGTTGGTGGCCTTCGAAAAACTAGAAGATCAATTTAATGATTTAGAAGTTGGTAAGAGAAGTTTAAGAAGAGGACAGAGAAGAAATTATAATGTCAATCAATTTGATGATATGGATGTTGATGAAGATGAAGATTATAATCAAGAATAAGCAGTAATCATTTTAGATAGTTATTATATTTAGGAAGAATACTAGATTACAAAACTGATTATATAAAATTTCAAAACTTATATAATTTTTTATAGATATTTATGGAGTATTAAAAATCATTAAAAATAAGTAAAGCCTATGCATAAAAGGAATATAAAATTAACTATTTCTACATAAGCATAAATAAAAATGGAATTGAACAAAGTCAACTAACTTCATTGTGTGTCAGAATCTTCTTGATCTTGAAACTGCTTAACTTTCTCTTTATTATTTGCAGCAGCTCTTACTAGCTGGGCAAATGCATTTTGAGTTAAAGCAGACTTTAATTCTCTTTGATCTGAAGATGGTGAGGTATTACTTTGCAATTTCATGGTATTTAAGGATGCAGTTAGGTTGGCAATGTCACTAGTTGTAGGATTAACTTGAAGATCGTTATCAGTACCTTCTTCAGAACTTTCTGAGATATATAATTTTCTTAATTTTTCAATTCTGTTGTTTAATTTAACAATCTCAACAGCTTCACGGAATTTCTTACGAGCATTGAAACCTTTCTTGACACTTGGTAACAAATCAGCAGTCTTCTTTGCACCACCTGTTAACCATGAATCACTGAGTAATTCCTCAGCAGTAGGTCTTTCTTCAGGGTCCATGATTAACGCTCTTAAAATGAAATCCTTTGCTTCATCTGATACATCATTCCAATAAGGTTCGTGGAATTTAACTGGATATCTACCGGATGTACATTCTTCTAAGAAACCATCCACACTTTCTGCAATAAAGGCTGAATAACCACATAATAAGGTATAAGTGATAACACCTAATGACCAGATATCACAAGGTTTACCATGACCATTAGAAGTTAAGACTTCTGGGGCAACATAACCTAATGACCCTGCAGCCTTAAAGATTAAATCATCTGCATCTTTTAATTGTTTTGCGATACCAAAATCGGCAATAACTAAGTCAGAATCGTCAGAGTCATTAATATAAAGAACATTTTCTGGTTTTAAATCTCTGTGTACCACATTTTGAGAATGTATATATCTCACAGCATCCAGCATGTGAGATACAATTTTAGCGGCATCAACTTCTGTAAACTTACCTTTTTTTAGAATACGATCGAATAATTCACCACCTGTGGCTAGTTGTGTAACGATATAGAACTTATCTTTGGATTCAAACCAATCTTTGAATTGAACAATATTAGGATGGTGTAATCTTTTTAAAATAGATAATTCATCGTATAACATTTGTAGTTGAACATCATTACCCTTCAAAGCTTTTTTTAAGATAATTTTAACAGCGACATTTTCATCTGTAGACAAACGTTTGGCTTGTCTAACAACACCAAATGAACCAGCACCTAGTGTTCTACCAAAAATGTAGTCAGATTTATTCACATAAGAAGCAGGTTGACCTGTTATCTTATTTAAGAATTTAGCTACTTTATGGCCTTCGACGGTTTCTGGAGGGGCAGGTTGAGAAATACCTTGTGGTTTTGCACTAGGATCAATGAATGGCATTGTTGAAGATAGAATTATTATTGTTAATTTGCAATACAAGTATGTATAGTATTGTATAAAACTGTATCTGTTGTACAGATATCAAGGTGATTTTCTATGCATCTCACTATCTTTTGTATAATCCTTTTTTTCCACCAAACCCTCTTCGGCTGGCTGAACTTAACTTCGGAAGCGAAATCGAGAAAACGTAGATTAGCTGATGGATCGGTTGGTTATATTAAATGATTAAAAGAATGTAGAGGAAGATAAATATATTGTAAAATTAATTAAACATGGAACTTGATAATAAATAAACTAATATCTAATCTAAATTTGTGTACAAAAATGAAGTTTAATTATGTAAAATGAATAAGTGTATAAATTAAATGATGGGAAAGAAGAAGAAAAAATAAGATCAATTAAATATTATTATTAGGATTAAGACATGAAACAGTTTTTTTTTTCTTTTGAAATTGTAGAATGGTTTGCTAAGGAAAAGGAGTATTAGGCGTTTATTCCTCTCCTTCGTTTTCATCATCATTGTTCAAACTCAAATGGAAGTAATCGTCAACGTTATTGGCATCTTGTAAAGTACCTAAATCACCTGGAGTCATGTAAACGGCAGAGATACTATTAGTTCTTTCTCTCGGACTACCTGGAACACTTAATGGTCTAGCAATCTTCAATTTCTTACCGCCGGCAAGGGAATCCATGTTGGTATCGTTTAATTCTTCACCTATTAATTCACGGAATTCATCTGGGTAAGCTCTTCTTAATGCTAATTGACGAGCTTTAACATATTCCAAGCCCATACGTTTCCAATCTAATAAATCGGATAAACGTTCAGTTCTATTACGTTGGTTAATACGTTGTCTTCTATTCTTCTTAACAAATTCTTCCATAAAGTCGACTAATTGTTCAACAGATTCATCAGGAGCCTTGAAACGACGATCAACGATGTAAATACCATAATCTTTAGCTTGATTAGTTTCAATTAAATCTTCCATATAAGCACCGAAACCAGATAAATTGGTAGTAATAGATGGAACACCCATAACAGTACATTCAGCTGGAGTATAACCCCATGGTTCATAATAAGATGGGAAAACACCTAAATGACAACCACGTACGAATTCATCATAATCTAAACTTAAAATTGGATTATTAGCATTTAAAAATTCTGGATGGAAAATAACCTTAACTGGATCAGATGGTTGGTTAAATAATTGAACATGTCTAATTTGATTTAAAACTGGATCATTTGCATCATCTACCATATTGTGAGTACAAACAGGTGGTAATTCTCCTGGTGGTCTTCTTAAAGCTAAAGTACGTTTCTTCAAAGTAACCTTATCAGATTGTCTTAATAATTCATCTAAATCAGTTGGAATTTCGGTATCGACACCCATGTGTGGGAATTTCATAGCATGATCAAAGATTCTCTTACCAATAGAATCAGTAACTTCTTTAACAGTATTTTCTAATTGAGAGACAACAGCTTGGCCTCTTAAAGCTTCAACAGTAAAGGAATTATTTGGAGCAGGCATAATAATAAAGGCAACAACATTCATTTTAGAACCAGACATCTTTAATCTATAATTCAAACGGGCTAAAGCTTCAATAAACATATCAGCACCTTTATTTTTATATTCATATCTACCAGCGATGAAGAAATATAAAGTATTGTCTAAATCGAAATCAAAAGCACCATGGAAATGACCTCTAACGAATTCATTAATTTTTTCCTTCTTTAAAGCATGTAAGTTTTGGAATTCATGAACGGCTTGGAATTTAACAACATTCAAACCATTTGGTAAGATGCCATCAGGTTTTCTCTTTAAAAGATGTTCAGCTTCTAAAGCAGTAATTTGTGAGACAGTAGTGAAAACATCAGAAGTATGAGCAGCGGCACGTTCAATACAATAACGATGGTAAATACCACGCTTACCAGCTTCACGATCGACATCAAAATCTGCTAAAGCGTTATAGAAATCAACATCACCTGCAGCACATAAATATCTACCTAATAGAGTAGCATGAGTGGTAAAGATGGTAACACAATCTATTCTTCTCTTTCTACAAAGAGGTAAGGCTACACCAGCTAACCATTCATGGAAATGAGCAATGATAGCATGATTTGTATCTCTATGAGCTAATTCACCTAAGAACCAAGCAACAGTGTAACCTAATAAAACAGCGTCATTAGTTTCACGGTCATTTTCTGGGGATGGAATACCAACAAGGGACCATAAATCAGTTTTCCATTCAGCTAAATAGCTATTGACACTACCTAGATCGAATAATAAAACACGTGGGGAGCCTTCAACTAACCAACGACCGTAAACGAAGTAAACACCACGTTCTTTCATAGAATATAAGGTGTTTTGAATATCTTTCAAATCGTCTGGGAAAACGTCTGGATCTTCCCAATTCAATTGATCAATTTCTGTTTGGTATGTAGCATGGTTCAAAGGACCAATAAGAGTATAATTGTCACGGTATTGTTGAACAGTGATTGGAGCCTTGGACTTCAAAACGGAGTAAATACCACCAACACGGTTGGCGACTTCAGTGGCAACTTCAAATAATAAGTGGTTTTGTAGATCTCTAGTCATCTTATATATATATAAATTTCAGCTTTTTCAGGAAATTTCACTTTTTAAGGGGAAATAAAGAGGGGACTATTTTGAATATTTTTTCAAACTTCTTTGTAAATTACAAATTAATAACAACAGCAGCAGCAACCAGAGGTGGTGATGAAGTGTTACTAAGAGGAGTGTGTGGTTTCAATTGACAAGAACTGTAACAATTGAAAAACTTAAGGAAGCCTTCAAAAATACAAGAAAAGACATACTTGGGCAAGACCTTATATACTGCACCAAATGCTGGGCGAGGGGATTTCAGTTTCTTACCATAACAGCACACAAATAACAAACAAGTTTGTTGCTGTCCGCCCCCCCTAATTGTACACCAACAACAATTGCTGGCAGAGATCGCGACTGCTCTGGCTGACTCCTCGAGCTGCTTGCAGCCCCACTTTGCCGGTAGGCAGCCCCCGCACTGGAACCCAAAGCGGGTCGACGCCGCCCCGTTGTAGACAGTGCCAGTCTGTTATGACAGTGGGTGCTGCCTTGACAGAGGCTTGCTACATTGTCTGCCTTGAGATCCTGTCGAGACAAGACACAGTGTTTTCTGTGTTTGGTACCTGATTAGCCAGAATGACTCTGTGTAAGTTCAAGATCTTGTTGGCTTGATAGTTGTTGTTTTGTTGTTTTTTTTATTTTAATCTGTGTGGGTTGTTGTTTTTTTTCAATTATTTATCTATGTACTTGTTTATTTATTATTATAACCTCATTCATACAGTAAATACTCCATGTCGCCCGCTTCGTTTGCTTCGTCGACGTCTCTCCAGTCACCCACTAGTGTCTCTCCTCTTATGACACCAGGGAGTTGCTTGACTATTTGGTCTTGTCTTTTCGCTTGTCTCCACCAAAGTGTTCTTGCTGCCGGATCCGTACCTAAATCTCTCACTGTATGTTCAATCTCCCAAGATTCTAAAATTGAAATTAACCGACGTGTACGTGGAATTGTCTCACGAGATCCCCCCGCTAAGGATGTGAAAATAAAAATTGGTTCTTGACGATTTTTTTTATTATCTTCTGCAAGTAATTGATTTAGCATAGCTGCAGATGTAGAAGATTCTAATTCATTCAATAATGCTTCTGTCTCAGAGAACAAAGCATCAATGGCATTTTGTTCATTGGTGCTTGTCTCTTGTGGGGTAATCTCGTTTTGAACATTTTCTTCTTCAATTGGAACTTTTTCGTCTACTTCAGGAGATGTGGTTACCATTAGGGGGATTTCTTGTTCATTAGAATCTATCATATCCATAATTTCATTCATTAAGTCAGCACTAGCATCTTTTCTTACAATAGATTCAGTTTGGTCAATGATCCGTCCTTCTGATTCAATAACTTTTTTTTCTTCTTTCGAACTTGGCAAAATATCTCTCTCAATATCATTATCATTAGTGTCGATTATTTCTTGTTTAGTATCGCTGATATTTACTAAAGATTCTGTCAAATGATTCTCCTCATTTATATCTTTATTTAATTGATTTTCCCCTTCAATAATTAATGGCTTGTCATCAGGGATCTCTTTAATTAAATGAGTTTCATTTTCAAGGGTCTTTTCGGGTGTCCCAATTTCAATGTTGGACTTCTCTTCAATTGGACTAGCAAGATCTTCTTCAATACTTGTCTTCTTTTCAATTGGGCTAGTAATATCCTTTTCGACATTACTTTTCTCTTCTATTGGACCAACCATACCTTCTTCTTTTGTAGTTTTCTTCTTTATTGGACTGGTGATATCCTTTTCAGGAATAGGTTTTTCTTTCTTTTCAATTTCAAACTCCTCATTTGGATGAGTTATTTCATTTTTAATAGAATTTTCAAGTTTTGGTGAAGTTGCAGGCATTGAATTAACGTCATTTTCACTTAATGTTGGTGCTGGGGTAAGAATTGAGGAAACAATTTTCTCATCATTCAGATCCTTATCTTCGTCAGGTATCAAAAGATCAGAGTCGGTAACAACAGGTTTATCATTTAATGATACTTCATCATTTAACAAGCTCTTAGATTCCAATTCGGAAGTATGAATTTCTTCTGTTAATGACTTGGCATTAGTAGAATCCATGTCCAAAGTAGGATTATCTTCTGTTAGTGACTTAACTTTAGTAGATTCCAATTCAGAAATATTATTATCTTCTGGTAATAGATCAGCATTAGTAGATCCTAAATCAGCTGATATATCATCTTTATGTAATGAGTCTTCATCTAAGTGGTCTTCTGTTGAACCACTTACTTCTTCATTCTTGGACTTGTTATTAATTTCACGATTCTTGACAATTGATTGTATGGTATTCGAAGTTTTTTCTACTGGCAATTCATTAAGAACAGCAACAGATGGTTCAAATATTTGTCCCTTAGTAGGAGAGTCAGATGAAATACTTGTTTTAATAGGAGTTGGAGCAAACTGATCATATAAAAATTGTTCGCCAGTTTCATCAGACAAGGCCATTTTCTCTTCAAGGGGTTCTGCGGAATGTTGAATTGGGCTTGAAGCTAAATTAGCTTTTTTAGATAATGATGAGGCATCTTCTTCTGCACATGGTTCTATAGAATTTCCATCTGATACTTCCTTGCTAATGATTTTTGGAGGAAGTAAGCTAATTTCATTTTCATTTGCATTCAAAGCAATACTGCTTTTAACATCGTCTATTGGAGCATCGTATGTCAATACTGAATTAGCTAACATGCTAGGAGTATAGTTTGATCCTGCATTATCACCACTTTCAGAAATTTCTAATTTTTTAGGTTTAGACTTATCAATAAGAACTTGAGGTTCAGGTGTATCAACGTCACTTAATGTTTCTGTAACCATTAAAGAATCTTTGTCTAATATACGATTTGAACTTTCTAGATTTTCATCTTCAACTATCTTACTGCCCTTTAATACCTTGGCCAAATCATTTTCAGATGTTGTAGGATTAATAGTATTGTCATTAATATTTAGATGGAAATCATCATCGACATCAGATTGAACATTAATATCGCTTTCAATACTCTTTATATTATTATTCGATTTCTCAGAATCAACTGTAATAGTCTTATTTTCCCCTGAAATTGTTGGTTTTATTGTTGTTCCGATCTCCAATAATGACCCTGAGTGATTTGGTACAGCAGCGGTAATAGAATCATCAATAACGTTAATAATTTTAGAACCTAGAATTGGGCTTTGAATGTCATTAATACTATCACCCAAACCAGGGGTAATGGTTTCTGTTGGTGATTGTGGTTGATATATCATACCTGAAACTGGTGTTTTCAAAATTGTTTCATCATGGGATGGTAGTGGTTCAACCAATGCGCTTTCTGGTGTTGTACTTTGTAAACGTTCTTGTTCATTATCGGCCATTTCTTCATCAGTGTTTGGCAAAGTAATACTATTAACATTAGCAAGTTCATTCATATCTGTTAGTGTAATATCAGGTTCGTCTTCAGATTGCTCATTAGGCGTAATATCACCTACATGTTTATGAAAATAGGACTTAGAGGTAACTGTTAGCTCTCTTTCATCGCCTGATATATCTGTTGATTCAATCTTTCTAACTTCAATGCTGCTCTCCCTATTATCAGTATCGTCTATTGAGGTAGTAATCTTATCACTTGGGTCACTGGTGGTAACACTGAGCACAGAGGTATCAACTGGTTCTGATAGTACTTCAAGCTTTTTAGATTGGGAAATATCAATATCTGTATCATCCACTTTTGAAGTAATGTCAAGATCTGAAGATACTATGTTGGTACTTTTAGTTATTGGGGATTCAACTTCTTTCTGAGTCTCATTGATATTATCGTTCAATAGTTTATCATCTATTAGAGGTTCAGTATTATCAATTGATGCACTTAAATTATACTTTAATTGTTCATTATTTTTAGGAATCAAATTTTCACTAATATCATCATTCATTTCTCTTTTAAAATCTTCATAATCTTGCAATGTTTCATTTAAGCTTTCATTAGCCAAAATAGAGGTCACAGGAGCAATACCCCTATCCTGATATAACTTGTTTGAATCTATATTAATATTTTTTTCATTGTCAGAATTACCGCCCTCATTAAACGCTTTCTGAGTATCAATTAAAGGGGATGTTTTTGCTATATCATTGATGTTAAAATCGGCACTGCCATCATGCATAAATTCTTCTAGACCATCCATAATCGAGTCTAACTGTAAACTTTTTCTTTGCATGGAACCTGTCTTGCTCTTGTTTTTCTTTTTTTTACTTGATTTTTTCTTTTTTTTTGGACTTGAATTTGTTGTATCACTATCTATTAAATTAGAGATGCCTCGCATTGTTACCTTCATCTTCCTCAGCAATCAACTTCTTAGCGGCAACTTCCATTTCATCTTGTGAAATACCATAGTTATTTGTACTAAAATTCAAAGAATCGTTGTTAGTTTCACCGATTTCAGCACCGTCCACTGGCCCTTTACCTCTTGAAATTCTGCTATTACCGTTTGAGTGCGAGTGGTCACGGGTTAAAGATTTCGATAAAGAACGTAAATAGTCAGTAGACGATCTATTACCTGCCCTACCAATTCTATCCTCCTCTTCTTTAGTAGCACTATTTGAATTAACAGATTGGTATGAATCGCCACGAGCTAAATGAGGACGATTTGATTCATTAACAATATATTCACCAAAGGAATTCTTAACTTTAGATGCACTTCCCAAGTTATTATCTAGATCGTGATTGATTAATGTTTGTCTGGTAGGAGACATGGTACGACTTAATGTACCTTCATTAATTGGATCGGTTGATGTGACTAAATTGGTGCGTTCATTCAAACTAAATGTCACATTATCTCTATTCTTCTGTTTTTGTTTATCCAAGAAAGCTTTTTTTTGTTGTTTCAAAGTTTTTTCAGAGGCTAATTTTTCTGATCTATCATCTTCAATACCTTGTTCCTTATAATTGTTCAACTTATAGTCTTCATCATCTTCCATTTTAACTGAATTGGAATCACCTGGAACATCACCTTCTGGGTTCAATTCCATATCATCAGTCAATAGAGCACCAGTACTATTCAAATCATCTAAATTGGAATAAGAGTTCTTTGAAAAATTATCACCTAAATGCATCTTATCCAAAGCTTTTTTGGTGAATTCTTGAGAATTCATGATAGCATTTGCATCTTCTTCTGGTTGAGGGCTATGAGAATCATCGATGTCTCTAATAGATAACCCAATTAATGATGGTGTAGGAGGTAATGGGTCCATTGTTGATAGATTAAGTCTGAATTTTTCTAAATAAATTTATTTCGTACAACACGCACTAGAATGTGTAAAATATGAATATATATTATTTCTAAAATAATGAATGCTTTCGAGGAGGTGTACCAAATGTGATCTATCCCTCTGGAAAATCTAAGATTCCTAGTTTTGATATATATATTCAATTATGATTTCGACCTTCCCGGGAAGGAGATCTTGAAACCGTCAAGGAAAAATCCGTGAAACGCGCCTAAAACAGAGTTATCGAGCTTGTACATACTGTTTTATTTGACAGCATACACTAACTTTGATTATAAAAAGTGAGTGATTTGGGCCTTATTGCATTGTCATTTATAGAGAACAATTAAGTGCATGATTGTTAGTTAATTGTAGGCCCAAACCGTCAAAAGTTTTGTTCTTGTTTTATTCTACACCTTCGTTTAACTTTAATGTACTATCAGTAACTTGTACCAATTGAATTTGTTGTGCAAAATTCAGCTTGCATATTCATAACTGTCAAAACCTGTGATTTGTATTTTCTTGTTGCATTTAATTTGCTTTTTGAGTGATAAAAAATACATCTGATCAGCAATACATTTCCAATAAAACTTTAACCCTACAGATTAATGCACATATGTGAAAAACTTCGTTTATTTATATCTTTTTGCACCTTTATTTAGATTCTAATGTATGTTTTATTTCAAATCTTAATCTTTGTTTCTACTTGCTAAAACTAAATTGATAATTTATTACATGGATTAGCAGCAGCATTAGTAAAACTACCAATATTCGCATATTGTAGCCAAATCTCGTTAAAATTAGGTCATCTTATATAGATTCCAATATTCTTAGAAAACGTATATCTTACTAATGCAAAGCAACAATACCTATATGGTCTTATGAACATGATGTATTATAGTATTACTGTCATATAGGAATGTACAGAGCTCACATCTAGTGACACTGTCAGAACATATATATAGCTACCCTGGTACTGGTGCAAGTATATGAGTACATATGTGCCAAAATAATAGTTATATACTACTTGGCACTTTGTAGTTTATATATAGGAATGATACAATTAAGATATAAATCCATAGTAAGTTCAGAAATTATAGTCAAGGATAATTTACTCAAACACAAGGTTCAATACTTTCAATAAAGGAAAAGCCAAAGAAATTCCTAACTAAGTTATATTTGTTACTATTCATTTTTAAAAGAAAAAAAAAAGCCAAAACAAAACATTACTTTATCAACTATGAGAGGCAACAAAATATTAGAAAATATTTCCCCCAAATACTTAATAATGAAATATTGAATTGAACTTATAAGAATTTTGAGATTTGATATAATAGGTCGTAAATAGGAAAAATTCAATTTGTATCACGTGGTGTGTTCCATTTTGTCGGACGTTCACCATTTTTTAAAAACTCAAAAATTATACGGGCATGTGGCGTAGTTGGTAGCGCGCTCCCTTAGCATGGGAGAGGTCTTCGGTTCGACTCCGGACTTGTCCAGTATATATTTGCGAAGGTGGTTTAGTGGTAAAATCCAACGTTGCCATCGTTGGGCCCCGGGTTCGATTCCCGGCTTTCGCATTATATTTTTGCAATTGGAATTTGTATTTGGTGTACGGGTGTTTAAGATATGTATAGGTTGAAATGAAGGGTTATTGCTTTCTTTATATAAGTTATTCCACTAATGAATTGCTATATATTTTGACTAAATTCTTCTTTTAATTGATTTCATTTCTATCATATAGCCGCTCTCTTAATAAGTATTAGATGAGTATACCGTAAGATACGCATAGTGCTTCTCCTCATTATATATAATGATAAATATTAACTAGAAAAAAAAAAGATGCAGAATTTTAAAATAATATACATATGTAATTGAATGAATCTATAAATAGGCTTATTTTAATATTAGAGCAGCCTTACGCTTATTTGTAACAGGATCCAAAACTGATTGAACATGAACCTCCAATTTATCAAATACGTAAATATCTCTTCTCTTACC
Source organism: Yueomyces sinensis (assembly GCA_030581855.1). Taxonomy (NCBI): domain Eukaryota; kingdom Fungi; phylum Ascomycota; class Saccharomycetes; order Saccharomycetales; family Saccharomycetaceae; genus Yueomyces; species Yueomyces sinensis. The sequence goes on from JAKTVU010000087.1 coordinate 18,128, forward strand.
AGTTTCGTTATGAATAAAACTAATCTTGAATTCTACTTCATCAAATACAACAGAATTAGGATCATCAGTTAAATTTTCTATTTTAATTAAACCTTCAACACCAAATTTAGGAACAAGAATAACAATACCATTACTTAGGACCTTAATAACGTAACCAGTTTCAACAGATTCATTGTTTTTCATAACTTGGCCAACATAGTATTCAATACTTGCTCTACCAGCAAATTGTGCATTTCTGTGTCTCTTGTTAATATTTTTACATATCATATCCATCTTATTTTTATCTCTATGGGATAGATCTAATGGTTCATAACCAATTGCACCTGCTAATTGTCTGTGAGCAACAACATCACAATAACGTCTAATTGGAGATGTAAAATGTGTATAAATATCAACCGCCAGACCATAATGACGGAAATCAGAATATGAAAAAGATCCAGAATAGAAATATTGTGCAGCCATCATACAACGAGTGGACATGATACGAACTAAAGTATTGAAATAAGTATCCTTTGGATCAATACAACGATCTAAAGAATCCGCTAAGGCCTTAGATGACTCTAATGATATTGATAAGCCCTTTCTTTGATGCAGCATTTCATTTAATAATTCGAAGTTAGTAGAAGGAGGAGGAGCGTGTCTTCTTAACATGGCTGTTTGAGGGAATGCTTCAAAAATCTTTCTTGCAACAGAAATATTGGCCAACAACATAAATTCTTCAACCAAGGAGTTGGTAGCTAATAACTTCTTAATTTCAACTTCATTTGGATCTGATGTCTCACTATCCATATGAACCTTAACTTCAGGTGAAGCTAAATTTAGAGCACCAGCATCCATTCTCTTTTGTTTAAGTTTAATTGATAATTCAAGTAAAGCCCTCATACCTTGAGTTAATTCATCAATTTGATTTTTGTCATCAATTCTAATTTGAGCTTGTTCGTATGAAAAAGCTTCTCTTGATCTAATAACGGATTTTGTAAAATCGACATTAACAATATCTGCGTTTTCGTCTAATTCCCATAGAACAGAAAATGCAAATCTATCCACATAAGGTTTTAGAGAACATAAGTCTGTACCTAACAACATGGGTAACATATCTATACGTTTGTCTACTAAATAGACAGATGTAGCTCTTGAAGCACCTTCCATATCCAAGGCAGTGTTGGGTTTAACGAAATGTGTAACATCGGCAATATGTACACCAACCTCCCAGTTCCCGTTAGGTAATTTTTTAGCATGTAAGGCATCATCAATATCGACACATCCTGGTGGATCAATACTACAAATTAATTTATCTCTTAGATCTCTTCTTCTAGCTAATTGAGGGTCTTTAGCTAATTCTTCAGAAGCGGTTATATCAACAGGAGCTTTCCAATCATGACCTTCTTCAGGTAAACATTCAAGAACCTTTTTAGTGAATGGACGGTATTCTACATCATGTTCTAATAATAAACTTTCTGTTTCAGCTTGAACAGATTCGATTTCACCTAAATCTCTTACGAAATGACCTAATGGATATTTATGAGTAGTAGGCCATGAATCAACAGAAATAACAATTCTTTTACCAGCTAATTCAGTAGCACGTCTGGTACGAATTCTAACTTTTGGTAGACATTTATCCATCAAAATAACGAATACATTTTGAGTTGCATTTGATAATTCAGAGTCAATAGAATTTGGAGCAATTTGACCAACATATTGTCTCCATGATCTTCTTGTTATAGATACAACTCTAGCGGTTGGTTGGATCTTATTTGACTTTTGAGCTAATATGGCATCCTTAGCTAATAGTCTACGTTGTGAATCTGACATTAATAGTTTTTCATCTAATGATTCATCATCTTCATCATTATCTGGATTATCATTGACATCATAGTTTTCAGCATCCAATACAACAGAAGATGGGGCCTTCCATTCGGATTTTGGTAATAGCTCAACAACTACTTGGTCACCATTAAATGCTCTATTTAGGTTCTTTTGGCCGACAACTAACACTGGTTTATTAAATGTAGATAAACTGATAGAACCTTCCAAGAAATTATATTCTGATATTTGAATATTGCCTTGATATAGAGTACCATTCTTGATACCACCCATTACTCTTGATGTAGAATAATAAGCTGGGAAACTGAATTCGGATTGGGCTTCCTTGTCATTTGTATTAATATTACTTGTTTCTAGATTTGGAATCAAATCTTTAATTTGATCAGCATTTGGTAACATGTCTACATATTCTAGTAAACTCAAAGCTTTGAAATTACCTTTTTCTGATTCATTTCTATTCAATCTATCATTTGAAATCAATATAGTTTTAATATTTTGTTCAGCTAAATGGGTATTGAACCATTCACAAGATTTTCTAATAGCACGATCATTTCTATCATTAATGGATTCATTTGGTAATCTTTCGACGAATGTACTTTCATTGAATTCATTGTGAAAAATAATAAATCTCTTCTTATCATCACTGTCTTTACATAATGTTCTTAAACGAGTATAAACTGGGTATGATTTATTTCTAACTTCATCTAGTACAATTTGTGGGATAATAACATCAAGGAAACAATTTTCATTCTCTAATAAATCTATGGCACCTAAAACAATATTGGTATCTAACATGGCATAATGTTTACCTAATTTGCCTAATTGTTGTGGATCAACAGAAAGAATGAATTCAGGTAATTCATTTTTAGCATTTGGTACAATAATATCTGAGCATTTATCACAAGCTTTTGAATAACAAGGAATATCATTACGTAAATAATGTTCCCTTACAATTTTTGTTGCATTACCATTACGAGAACGAACAAAAATCTTTTGAGTGACTGTTAGCCCCTCTGATATTCTCTTCCTTTTAATATTTGATACAGGTTGAGACATAGTGTATCTGGTTGTACGTCTTTGGTTTCGTGTTTGTAATTAATATCTTGTATTATTAATGCTAATCTCTATTATACTGCTCAATTATAGTGGTAAAATCCTCGATGAGGTTCTAAAAAAAATTGAAAAAATCCGGACGTCGTTTTTCATGATATCGATCCGTCAATATTTAAGATCAAGATAGATAGATGATAATAAAGCTATAAGAAGAATATATCTAACGTAAAAAAAATATCATTAAGTAAAATATATGTTATTAATTGTAATATATAAAGGAAGTAAATAAATGTAGTTGAGTCTTTAAAAATAAACTTCTTAAATTTTTTATTTTTTTGTTTCTTCTCTTGTTGTAGAAGAATGGTATTATATTATTAATATTATTCTATAAGCAAAGCATGTATCCTACTTTTATTAAAGATAGAATATGGATAGTTTGATAAATGTACAATATTGTTGCTATATGAGCAAGACAATTAATCAAAGTAGGATATTGGGATAAAGGAGGGGGGGAAATAAAACTAATCAAAATAATCATTAATAATTGTACTTTCTTAACAAAATGAAGAAAAAAAAGAAAAAATTGGATAGTTCAATTTCTCTTCAAGATAACATATTAAATATGTTTTGATGAAGTATAATTGTTATTATTAAAGAAGATTATGAAAAGATAAGAAAGAAAGAAAAATTCATTATGTCATTTTTTATTTATTTTTTTTGACGAGAAAAGTGTTTTGAATTATTTTATTCTTTTTTTAAATTTCATATATTTCTATAGCAATTAGCGAATAGTAAATATAATAAAAAATATCTTCTTCTTTTTTTGTTTTTTTTAATAAGCATGTTTCCAAACTCATTTTTTTTTTGTTTTTTGCTGAAAGGTATGATATAATTTGAAATGCATTAGGATATTATAATTTGAATGAAAGCAAAATGAATAATATTTCTGTTAAAAATTAAAATTAAAGGTATATTAATGGTATTATCTTTTTAGTGTATGTATTATCGATCTAATAATAATTAGTTATTATTATTCAGATAAAGTTGCTGCAGATGAAGGGGTATCACTTTTCTCTTTAGAAAAATTTGTCTCTATTGGAGCGGCACCATCAGATAAAGAAAAATCTTCTAAACCAAATTCAGTATTTTCTTCTAAATCTAATGGATAACCAGAATCATCAAAGAATTCGGAACCACCACCTGTAGTAGTAATATAAGTAGCTAAAGGATCATCTCTTTCAATATTATATTTTTCAACGGTAGCATAAGACCATCTTGAGAAAGCATTTGAATCTATAACTGGTAATTGAGTATATTTAGTATATTGGAAAATTGTGAAAGAAATGACAGAGCCAGCCATTAAATCAACGAAATAATGATGAGTTAAATACATAGTAGCCCACCATAACCAACAAACGTAAAAAATGAATAAAGGTCTCAATTTTGGGAAACAGTAAGAGAAGAATAAAGCTTCCATTGTAGCACAACCAGAATGTAAAGATGGGAAGGCACCAAATATAACTGATGAATTAGAGAAAGCAGGTGTATATAAATTAATGTGAAATAATTTATCAATTCTAGCTAAACCACCTGGTGAACCTTTCATACCATAATGAGCAGGTTGTAAACCATAAAGAATCTTATACCAAGGTGGAGCAGCAGGGAATAAATTTTGTATAATGACACCGAATAAATTTAAGTAACCGAATGCAAAACCGAAACCATTTAATATAGTTGGTGGAGCAAATAAGAATAAAATGATGGATACGACGAATGGAGCACCGAAATGGCAAATACCATAAGGTAACCAAGCTAAAACATCTAAGAAAGAATTAGTAGAAGTAGCTAAAATATCACTTAAATTATCACCATATAAAATAGTTTCAATTGTAGGTAAAACTTTAACTGTAATTTTTGGTCTTTTTTCAGCTGGGAAAGAAGAAGAAGTAAAATATAAGAATAACCAAGCTAAAATAGGTAAAGCTTTAAAGAAAAATTGTGATGTAGCAGGGATAAAAAATAGTAAAATTAATAAACTGTAAAATAAAATTTTAAATAACCATGGTGCTGGATTAGTGAAAAATACAAAAATGAAAACAGAAGATAAGAAAGTATAATGAATAATTTCCTTTATCGTTGGTTTATATTCTTTAAGTTTTCTCCAAGTAATCTTTGGATCAAGTCTTGTATCTAAATCACCAACTTGACAGTTAGCCGGTCTATCAGACAAAAAGAATCTTTTAATAGCGCTAGACATTATAATAATAAGGAACAATCAAAAAAAAGGTAAAAATGAAATGAGATAGTAATAAAAAGTGAGAGACAGATGTAGAACGAGGGAAGAAAAGATGTTCTACTACTAACTAATCAGACTGCTGTAAAATCACCAAAAAAAAAGATAAAAGGAAGAAACAAAGAGAAGAACTGATCTATTTTTAAACTCCAAGTACTGTATGATACAAATAGAACAATAACGATAAATCGAGAAGACTGTGTTGGGCAACTAACTGCTCTTGGGATATCTGGTCTTCAGAACTAATGCAGATGCGCTCTCTTTAAATATCAGATTAAAATCAAATCAAATATTTATTTATCCTTCCAGGGTAGACAAAAGAAACGACTGGGGAGGTACCGAAAGAGGCAGCGATATTGGGAAAAAGAAACAACAGCGATGAGTTCACGTGTTTTGGCTTTCTTGCAGCGGGGTATAAAGCAAGATAGAGGGTGTCAGTTAATTAGTTGACAGTTGTTCCAGTATGTAGGACGTGTGCTGGGCTATGCAGGATTGGTATGTTTGTATATATATGCCCATTAACTTATTATATATATACATATTCTTTATATACAAATCTCAAGAATGGGTACGGCGCCCATCTCGATAATAACAAACCCAGCCAAGAATGTGATGCTGCCATAAGAATAGGAGGTCCCACAGAAACACAGACACAGACGGGCTGTCCCGTTTGGTTTGTTTTGTTGTGCACTTGCTCAATTGGTGTTGTTGTTTGTTTATGCGCGCGCTGTTGGAAATAGGAGGCTCGAAAGGAGAGGGCAAGCCGGGTCGAATTAGTTCTATCAAACTCGAGAATGTGGCATTTGTGTCATTTCAGAGCCCTCCTGGCATTCACCCCCTACTAACGAGCAGCGCTATCTAATCCCCTTGATTAACACTTCTCTATGTCTGTATATTACCCATTTCTGATATCTTATTGGTTATTATCCAATACTATACCATCTCTTGTAATCAGTACCTCCTCGCCCCCCCCTATGGGTGTCAAGTAATTGGAACTCTCTCCCTTCATTTATATCCGTCTTCCCTAAATTTTGATATTTTGCTGTTTTCGTATATTGTAGGTTATTCTATTTATATGTAGATTTTAATCTGTTTTGTGTTTGAATTTAGTTAGCTCTATGTATATTTTTTTATTCATGTACTCCGGTTGGAGTTCTTGAGAAGTATATATTATTAGATTCAAATTTGATAGACAAACGTAATTGAAAAATATATAAATATATCAGATTTTTATTCTTCTTATTATTCATTTGTTCTTTTTTTAGATTTTTCAGTCACCTGATTCATACTTATGATATGATTCCTTATATATATAGTAGGAATAAAAATTGATCTTATACATAAGGGATTTTTCCTTTTTTTATTCATTCTCGTTTAATTAGTATTTTATATCATTTCTTATGATTTCAAACTTTATTAATTGTTATAATTTCTTTTAAAACTTTTTATTCAAGTGTCTCTAATAGTGAAAAAAAAAAAGTATTCAGTACAAAAATTCAATGAACAATACACTTTGGACTTAACTGTCACAAATTAATTAGTGACACTTGATTTGGTATCTGATGCAAAAATAATGGTCCCTAGCGGGATCGAACCGCTGATCTTGGCGTTATTAGCACCACGCCTTAACCAACTGGGCCAAGGGACCTTTTATTTCTTGAAATTTTTGGACAATATAGATTTTGATAATAACTTGCAATATTCACGTGCCAATCTTTAAATTTTTAACTTATTTACCGAAATATAGACCTTCTTTGTATGTTCTATAATTAAATATTATATTAATATAATTTATTTGTTTTATGAAATTTATATTAATATAAAAATTTCAATAAATTAATAGTATTTGACGTTCTTTTGGTTAAACAAAAAAATTGATAATTATTTGGAAAAATCATTTAAAACAGTTTATTAATGAATAGTATCTAAAACAAAGATAATTATGGTGTTTGTACCATTTTTAATAAAACTGTAAGTAAATAAAAAGTTCTTTTCTTCTTTCTATATAGTAGCATATAGAATTAGATAACACTTTTATTTAATAAATCCCTCATGCAAATGAATAATATATTTTTCAAGATATTGAACAATTCCACTTCCCCTATTACAATGCAATAATTTATCCCAATTATAGATAAGTAAGCTCATCAATTGATTAGAGGTTAGGTATTTCAAACTCAACCCTTAATTACAAGCCACATATCAGTAATATTGGTTAAGCTAAGCTACCAAATCCCTATGTACATGATTTGTTCAATTTAGCAATAAACGTGCTAGATGATATAACCTCAACCAAACTCAATAATACCCTAACCTCTGCGTACCATGTACAGTATACCACTATCTACTATATATATATATATATCCAGCTGAGGTAACCAATTTTCTTTTATTTTTTTTGCTAATGATTCATATATGTTAGAAAGTTACCAATTATTGGAAAAGTATTATTAACACATGTAATGCATGTTGCAAGCGTTACGAAACTACTTGTTCCTCGTGGTGACCCTTGACAGATCGTATATGTCATACATCCTAACTTGTTGGATACCTCTTTCAACCTATTAGTTGTGTCAAAGTGTTGGCGGTTCTATTTTCTCATTTGGTTAGTCATGTTACCTACGCTTTCAATTCTTTTATCACACATAGAGATGAGGTTACTATTGGTAGTGACGTAACCTCATTATTGAGAAAAAATACATTCACGATAAACTAAGAAGCAGCATACTTTATCGTGAATCCATTAAATTATATAGCATTCCCATTTTCATGATTTAATATGGGTTAGTTGAACAAGACATCAATGTTGTTCTTTTTCTAAATAAAAAAATAGACAAGATCTAAGATTGCTAGAATATTTAATAATATTTTGATTTTACAAAAGAAAGGGGTTCGTTAAATTATATATATCTTGGTATCTTACTTTATCAATATAATAGAAAATAGGTTGTAAAAGAATATTACTAATATTTACATTGTCTAGCGTTCAATAGCCCAACATATTAACCTTTTATAATTCATATGCTGAAGGGGCTGGTCATTTCACCCAGAGGCAGATATCTAAAAGAAAAAAATGGTAAACACCTACTCCAACTTAAAATCATAATCACAACATTTCTAGTAATATGTCAAATCTATGAGAGTGGATAATAACCTCCTTGATTGATTGTTTCAAAGATGTGGTACATTTTGAAGGAGAAAAATGACGCAGCCAACAATCTAATTTTTACCAAGATAAGCAAGCATGTGAATTATGAGATGATTAAAAGATAAGAATGACTTCATTGTTGCTGGTGATAAAGACACTTTTGATGGGGACAATGGCTTATTATTTACAATAACAATTATAATAGCGGCAATTTGGCTTGACCCACGTTAAA
>JAKTVU010000088.1:0-25936 GCA_030581855.1 Yueomyces sinensis
TCCTCTTTTATATAACACTATATAGAAAGAGGGAGAGAACATTTTATTCTTGTGAATAATATGTTCTGCTTATATACGTTTTACTTTTTTATTATACAGTACTAGTTATCATAACATACTTCCTAATTAGGAACTACGTTATTATAACTGTATATAGACTCAGAATATAATTCAACACGCTTTTATTAATTAAATCCCTAATGTCAACAAATTATCTATTTGTCCAGATATTAGACAATTCGACTTATACCACTGTATTGCAACAATATCGACGGATATAACTTACCATAAGTTGCTATTTGTCACCCACATTATCTATCTTTATTGTTATTTTATTCAAGTTTTCCAAATCATCATTATGTCTGAACGTACTCCAACAGAAGGTCAATCTAGTAGAGAAGATCTTTTGATGAAGAACTGTAAGTCATCAAGTGACAGTTCAAAAATTTTCAACAATTGGAGGGTTGGCCGAGTGGTCTAAGGCGGCAGACTTAAGATCTGTTGGACGGTGTCCGCGCGAGTTCGAACCTCGCATCCTTCATTTTTGCTTTGACTCTATATGGTCACGTGACTTAAACTTTCGATAAAATAGTCAGTGAATGAACATCAATATATATCTTTATATTGTGTCTTAGTGATAGTGTTAGCTTTGGAATTTAATTCAAGTAGAATTCCACTGAATATTTTTCATTTATTATCTTTAAAGAAAGGGTGTAGTCAAGATTTCTTCATTTCAAAAAAAAAATCGCTTGAGATTGTATAGTTTGACTTATAATAAAGAGTTTGTAATCTAATACTTTCACATTAAGTGAAACCATTCATGCGTTAAAAATTGTCTACGGATTGAGGAAGGGACATTGGTATTGCTTCATTTTTTTAAGCTATCACGCTTTCTTTCGCTTCGATTGACCTTAAAGGGCTGTTTTTTAACGAAGCTCCATCCCATGTGAAAAAATGTCAAATTAGATGAGCATGTCATGTGGAGAACATTTTGACCAATAAACCAGTATTTAAATAGCCATATATTTTTACTCCAACAGTTGAAGGTCGATACCTTTGTCTTTTTCTTTTCAAAAACTATAAGGACAGAAGCATTTTGCATTAAGCAAGTCAAAATATTATATAATAAAGGTGTTATATTTATTATTGCCTTAGAATTTTAAAATAAAGTAAATTATTGAACAAATGTCACAATTTAAAGCATTAGTTTTGGGGGCGACTGGATTGTGTGGTAGTGGATTTTTGAAACATGCAGAAGCCTCACGGAAACTAAAAAATGTATACACTATTACAAGAAGAGATATTCCAGATGATAAAACTGCCATCCAAATCATTGATAAGGATACTTCAAATTGGGCATCTAAATACCCTACTGAGAAAATTGATATTGTATTAACCGGCCTAGCCACAACTAGGAGATCGGCAGGTGGCTTTGATAAACAGTATAAGATTGATCATGATTTGAACCTAGAACTTGCAAAAAAAGCGAAAGAAAACGGTTGTTCTGTGTATGTGGTTGTATCATCTGCAGGTGCAAATGAAAACTCCTGGATGTCATATTTAAGAATGAAGGGAGATATCGAGAGAGATTTGGAATCTTTGAACTTTGACCACCTGATAATATTAAGACCGGGTGCTCTTCTCGGAGAAAGAACTAGTGTCCATAAAGGGATTGGTAATGGTCCATTTGTGATGCTAGGTAATTGGGTATATAGATCAAAGCTTCAAATGGCCCTCGGATACCCTGTGTACGGAGATGAAGTTGGTGAAGTAGGCGTTTATTTAGCATTGAAAGCTCTAGAAGCTGGTTCAAAAAGTACAGAAAAAATTCAAGTGATATCTAGTGCAGACATTTTGAGAATTTCAGATAAAATAAAGGAAGATACGAAATAGTTTCTCTTTATTATGGAGTACTCTTGGAGAAATGCATTAATGGAATGAGGATTCAGTTGTCCAAAATATTGAATATGCCTTCTCCTTTTCACCAGATATTCTGTTTATATATATTTAATAAATAGTTTTTAATATCTATTCACTATATACATAGAGCTACGATATATGCTTAGGTAGTAGCCCTAATCAAAATATTGTCGATTTTCTTCTTCTTTTGTCATTGAAAAATGAAATAACATATCTTCACGACATACTCTTTCTAAATATAGTAGTTTATAGCTAACATTTCCACTTGTCTTAAAAGTTTATTTGAATAAATAGTGGGCGGTAATATCTTTCAGCATTTTGAATATTTAATGCCTATTCTAATATCAAGTAAAGCGGGGTTTACAATTTTCGGGCCATAAATAAAAGGTCCCAGTAAGGAAATAATATTAACTATTCTTTTCTGAAGATAAAGTGATAGACGAGCCGAATACCTTCTCGAGCAGAAAAATCTATTTGATCACTGCCTTTAAAGTGAATAATAATTTATAGATCGAAGTATAAAGACTGATAAGATACTTCGAATCAAAATACCTCCAAAATAGCTTCATTGTAAAAAGGACATTGCTACATCGATAACTTCCGTTTACGGAATTTTCCGAGAATTGTATAAATCAGCTTTCTAATCAAGAATTATTACACTAATATCTTAATATATACACCTTTCAAATACAGAATAGAAAACACTCTAACACTATTTAGTTCTAAGATTAGGAAAATAAACAATTGAATTATTTAAAAAATAACAAATCTTCAACGTATCAAATTTTTCTTTTTCCAAAAAAAAAAATACCCCTATTGTTTCGGATTTGAAATTAAGATTAACAAAAACTCTACTCGAACCTTTTAAAGTTTAAGCCAAATAAATTATTGGCATACTTTGAATTCTTACAAATGAATTATTGTGAAATATTTTAAATTATTTAAAAAGAACAGCTATGAATCAATCTATTGCATCCAAACTAAAGTCAAAATTCTTTCAATCATCATCAAATAACAACAATACCAACTCTTTGCATAATACCAAAAATTATAATGATAATAATAATAACAATGAACAGGAACATCCAATATACAATACAGAAAAAGATAATTCTAAACAAAGTTATAGAGCAAGAAAATTTAGTGATCAAATATTGGAACATGATTTGTCTTCGAATCATTTAACGCCTTGTGACATTCAGGGAGTAAAATCTGCCCAACTCTCTTCAGCTCACAATTATAAACAAACCTGTGCTAGTTCTAATAGCAGTAAATGCCAACAAAGGGTTGCATCAAATGATAGTTCTAAAAGTGTTTTAAATAGACACACTACTGGCGTTATAAATCAATCAAGAGCTGTTTCAAACGAAAATACTTGTATAACTGCCATAAATGCATCAAACATGATAGATTCCTCAAAATCAATAGACTCTACGACTTATTCGCCCAATCTTAAAGTTATAGAAATTCAGGAAGTAGAAAATCAATTGAGGATATATGGTAATAATACCCAACAGACTCATATTCCAATCGAAGAAGCAAGTCCCGATAGAGTAGAAATAAAACCATCAAAAATTAAATCACTCAGATCTTTGATAACATTTCCAGATATATCTTTTAAACCAAAAGAAAACGCACAAACTTTTCCAAGTTCATATTTTTCTGTCACATCACCTGAACATATTCTAAGATCCTCAAAATCGCCAGATATGCAAAAAGAGATCGATTCAGTTGAAGGATATGAGAAAATAAAGGACTTTACTCTTTCAATAATTATTCCAAACTCAACTAAAAATTCTAAATTCCTAGATATATCACCTATAATCTCGTCATCATCTTCAAAATCAGGATTGATACCCAAGTCACCATCTACCCTTCAAACAAATGACTCGCTCTATAAGGAAGAAAGGAATACTAATACATTAGAGGTTGTTATTCCCGATGGTATCATTGATCCTTCTCAACATAATATTGATGGGCCATCATTTCTTAAATCAAATGGTGTGCAACACTTAGATCCGTCCTTTAAAAAGTCCCCTGAAAGTTCTTACGAGAGGGAGGTACAGAATAACTTTATAAAAACATTTTCTGCCGAATATTCTAATTCAGCTTCTTTAAATTTGAAATCATCCCAGGATTCCTCGCCAATGCCATTTTTCTTTGATGATTTTTGTAAGAATATAATTAAAACTTCAGGTGAAAGCAATTATCCAGGATATCCCAAATTTAGAACACGCAGTAGAACAATTGACGTTGCAAACTGCTTAAGGAATGACAGAAAAATTGCAGGTAAAACGGGAAGTAATTATTTTTCCAGAGCATCAGATAGCTTAGTGTTTCAACCGAATCCAAAAGAACGTATTAGGCGTAAATCCTTCGATGACTCACTGCTTTATAGAATGTTAGATAAGAAAAAAAATAGCTCATTTGGTAAAATAGTACTGCCGAATATACCAACATCAATTGAATTAGCTCCTGTTCGGAGAGCTACTGCTGATGAAGCTATTTTTGATCGTGAGATAAAAAAAAGACTATCAGTTAAATTAAGACCATACAGTAAAACCATTTCTGACCCTAATAAAATTCCAGCAACAATAATCCAGAGTGTTGGAGATTCTGGTAGAAAGGCAGATATCTCCTCTGCAACCCTGACGAGGCTCACCATAGGTTCATCCCAAGAAAGATTTACGGAAAATTTATTACCAAGTAATTTTCATCAATCCAAATCTTCACAAAATTCTAGTTCTAGCAGTATATCTACTAATTCTAAGACATCAGGGACTATTCCTTTCCATCCACCACCAAATCCTAACAGTACTTACTCATTAAAGAAAAAGAGAAGTAGTTCTTTAGTTAATGCAATTAGTAATTTAGTAAATTTACGGTCAAGTAACATTTCTACTAGTAGATCAGCACAACCGATCCCTTCTAAGTTAAAGGAAACATCTAGACAGTTGCCTACACCCCCAATTCCTTCAGAAAACGATACATTCAACGACTATTTGATAAAAATTTCACCATATCAAAAGTCAATAGGTGTTATTTTAACCGAAAAAGATGAACCGTTCAGAAGAGACTGTTTGAATCATTTCCTCAAAAATCACTTTAACATTGAAGGACTACCATTAGATATTGCATTGCGAGAACTTCTAATGTTCTTAGATTTACCCAAAGAGACTCAACAAATAGATAGACTTTTAATTGCATTTAGTGAAGTATTTTTCGAAAAAAATATGGATCTTGATCCATTTTCTCCATGGCTTAATAAAGAACAAGTTTATTTTATTGCATTTTCCCTACTAATGTTGCATACTGATCACTTTAATCCAAATAATAAAACAAAACTATCAAAGAATGATTTTTTGAACATGATACACGGTGATATTGATTCTAATGGGAATATGATTCCAAAAAGCGTCATCATTTATTTCTATGAAAACATTTGTGCTAAAGAGGCCTCAAAGTTTGAAGTTATAGGCTCGGACATAACAAGCATGGAAGATGATCTAGAAGTTTTTATCCCCGAAGATACTAGCTTATCATGTGTGAAAACATCAAATAATGAATCTATATATTCCCCAGTTCACTTACTAAAAGATGGAAAAATTAGAAGACATGATTCATTTACCTCAGGCACAATATCTGCGGGAGGCATTTGGAAGAATCGTTCTGCATCTACTTCGCTCACTAGCTACATACCCTACATTCCTTCTGGGTCTTCTCAGTTAAATTCACCCTCGACTAGTGTTATGGATACAAATTCCGTATTGGAATTTCCTTTCAAAAATAGTTTGGATATATATAGCTTCATTCTAGCGAATAGGCTACAAGAAATAAATATGAAAACAGCTGTTGATAAGTTTTGGGATGTCACTAGAGTATTACCAAGTCATAGTCAAAATGAAATCAAGGATTCAATAGATTATCGAAAGTTGTTTTCTATTTTAAATGAAGTGAAAGGTGGCTATTTGAAAATGAAAAGAGAAGATTTCCACAAAATATGTGTAAGTAAATTTGAAATTGTCAATCCAATTGAAAAAACCAATAGGAATAATGATAATCTTTATTTAAAAATTGTACAAATGGGGGAAGTTGCGGAACTTAATAGAGACAAGAAATTTTCATTAGTTGGAAACAGTAATAAGATGGTCTGGAAAAAAAAATTTGCAATACTTACCTCATATGCTCTTTTAGTTTTTGATCAAGGCGATTGGATTAAACCACAATCTGTATACGATATGGATACAGGCACAACTAATTACATTATTGACTTTAATTCATCTCTATCCTCAAATGCTATGACTGTTTGCAATTTAAATAGTCTGTTTGCAGTTAAAGAAATGAATGAGTTAGGTAAGTCACATTTCTTCCAGTTTTCAGTTTTAAAGGGCCTTTGGAATGATTCTATTAACTGGGACCTTGAAAATAGTGAACATAAATTTCATCAAGAGACTAATAATGAACAAGATATTTTGAACTACCTTAGTAAAGAAAACTCGAGGATTTTATTCTTACATACTTTGAAGGAAAGATTTGTCTGGCTTTGCTCTAGTCAATCCAACAGAAACTACTGGATAAATTCGATAAATATGCTTAGTGCCCATGATGGCTGTTTATTCTATCCAGGCTCATTCCATAACCAAATTTTATCAGCTAGGAAACATAATATAGATGAACGGATAAAAACACTTTATTACAATAAACAAAATAAAAGCAAAAAGTTATTTGGAATGGAAAAGGAACTTTCTTTTTATAGATATGCGATTCCAATTCAATCGAAAACAAGAGTTGCCATTAATTCCCAAATAAGAGGTTTGGCAATTAGAATGGATTGGCTTTTATATGAGATAAAACGTAATGAAGTTTACATTAATATACTAAAAATTATACAAAATCCTAAAAATAATATACTAGATACCGAAGAAAACTTTGAGAATAGAATGATACATAGCAGAAGCAATAGCATTAATTCTTTGGGCCAATCTTTTATTTTTGCCGACAATAATCTTCACAAATGTATAACTGATGACGAAATGGTAAGCATAAATCCAACGTTAGATATGGAGAATGAGGATATTTTTACATTCAAATAATCATTACATTTTTCATACTTTGTTTTGCAATTAATTAGCAATAATTATTATCGCTATCACTATATACATATTCATATAATATTTCTTGCACATAGTTAACATTTTTTGCATTGATAAATAATAACTTTTCATTTATTACTTATTATTAAATACTGGTAACACAATTAAAGTTGTGAAATATATTAATTAGGTAGTACTTTTCTTGACTTTATTCTTAAAGTATAATGACTACGGCCTATTTTCTATGTTTTTCTTTTCATAATAAAGATTCAATCTATTTGACCCAAGATTAATAATTCGTGGACAGCCATCCCTATCCTTACCTCTTTTACAGCATTCCACACAGTAATAGGCAGTTAAATTCCCTGGTAATCCACAGATTATGCACAAGCCAGAGGCTCTTCCTGTGGAACAAGTATGACATATGCGTACTGGGCTTTGAGGATGACTGTCTGAATCACAATTTGGGCATCGACCTTCACACTTCTCACATTGGAGACCTAGCACCGTTCCAGCCTGATTCATACACATAATTAGATCTGTCTGATGGCGAGACATTCCAAAATATTAAGATCTTTGGTATTCTTTGATGCTAGTTAGTTTCAGTTAAATTCCAATAATACAATAGTTTTTATGTGTTTGGCATTGATAATCGTGAAATACTCCGCGGCGCTAATATTAATCAAAGCTTTTGAATTATCATGATTGTTAATAAAAAAAAATTTTTGGCGTTCAAACTAAAGTTATTAATTTACTTCTTGATTTAATTTTTTATCTCAGAATAGTCAAGACCAGTTAACTTTAAAAAAATACAAAAATGAAAGATACCAGAATCGCAAAAAAAGATCTGCACCCTAAACAATGTCCAATATGCTTGGAAGATATAAAATTTGAATTAGGCTATTTAAAAGAATGCCAACATTCTTTTCATCATACATGCATAAGAAATTGGCATATATTTGCACCTGATTTAAAATGCCCAGTTTGTAGAAGCCTGTCAAAAACATTATGCATTCAGTATTTTAATGATCTTACTAATATACCATCAGAATGTTCTGAAATTGATTTGACAAAGGGCTTTCAACTTAAAAAATATTTAGACGTAACAGATGATATTCAACAATACCCTACAGTTTTAGATATTTATGATAACGTCAATTTAAATTTTGATATAATAAATATTGAATCAGGAAGTCGAAATGGAAATGAAGAAACGCAATCCGACATTCCTACTATTGAGAATAGTTTAACTAATTTGGATATTACAAGTAGTTCAGAAGATGAGAATACATTAGATTACTTTTTTTTATCTCGTAATAGAATCTCAGAAAGATACTTGGACATCGATGGAAACGCAAATAATAGAATAAACAGATTAATTGAGTGCACGATATGCGGAACAGAAGAATACCCATTAGATATTCTATGTGAAGCTTGCAATCTTTTGTATCATGAGACATGCCTACATTCATTGGCTACAGAAGTCAATGAGCCAGATAAATGGGATGGATGCATTGAATGCCAGCAATCATTAGTTTCTACTTTAACGTCGATGAACAGAATACATTCCGATTTAACTGACACGGAACAAACAGAGAATACGGTGGATGTTTCTAACGAAATAACTGATCAAGGGTATATAGATATTTCTTCTACTTATGATGATAATGAAGTAAATGATTTTCAATTAACAACGACTATAAACAATCCTACAATTAAAACCCTTTCATTAGATGAAATTAAAGAAAATAAACAGAAGATACAAACTCATACAAGAAAGGTACTAAATACATATTATCAAAAAGAGATTAATGGTAGAAAGCTTAGTAAATTAGAGTTTACAAACATAAATAAAAAAGTCTCCAGAGAACTTTATAAAATATCATGCAATGAATATAAAATTGGAATAATTGATTATGAAAAGATAGCAAATATGGAAATACGTACAGAACTACGAAAACTTAATTTTAATCTAACTTAATAAAAAATTAGCATTTATAAACTATTTTCTTCTTCTCATTGGACCCTTTGGTTTATTAAACTTTTGATTAAATAATTGATTTTCATTTATTGATGATTGGCTCTTTTCTTTGGCAATATCATCCTTTGTTGAATTAGAAATTAGTGATATCTCTAATTCATCAGGATCACCGATTTCAATTATATTAGTAAAATCAATATTTTCATTATTCTTTAAATAATTAATAAAACCTTGTTTATTAGAAGCATATATCATTCTTTCCTTTACTTTACTACCTGAAGGACAACTATAAATAAAATAAATCAATTCACCATTTTTATAAATATTATATGTAGGTGTAGCATTTAAAATTTTAATATTATTTGGTGAATTAATAACTTCTTTTTTTAAAATTTGAACTTGTTCAGATTTCATATCAATATTAAATGAAATAAAATTTGTTTCATTTAAAATACTAATAAAATTTGAATTTAAATTAACATTAAAGGAAAGAGTAGTTGAAGCACCACCTGTTTGTGATACTAATTGATGTCCTTTAAATTTATTATCTAGTTTCATTTGACGTTGTTGTTCATTAATTTCTAAATTTAATTTTTCAGCTTCTGTCATAACTTGTAATTTTGATTGTTCATCAAATTTTTCATTTAAAATTCCATCAATTTCATTAACTTCAGTAATTAAATTTTGTTTATTAATTGAATTTGATCCAATTTGTCTAATTAAAGTATTTTTTGTTGATGCATATAACATTTTTAATCTAATTTGTGTTTCATCAGGGATAAATGATAAAAAATCGAATTTTTGACTAGATTTTTTAACATCTTTAATTAAGATATACAAAGGTTCAGTACCAATTTGGGATTTTAAATCTTCTAAACCTTGAAAGTTTGATTTAAATAATTCTACTTTAGAATTATCAGCAGAAATCTTGGCAGTTAAAATGACAAAACCATCATTTGGTTGACTACTTTTAATTGTATCTAACAGATGTTCTGATGCAGTAATACCGGATTGAGTTGACATATTTATAATTAATTGTGCATATAGCTGCTTTCTATAATTTGTTACAATTAATCTATTGTGATAAAACCTTTAATCATGAAGGCTATTTAATTTAAGGTAAAGGTTAATAATAGTTTTCTAACAGATTTGAGGAGATCTTACAGATCTTCCGTGTTCGATTCCAAGATAACGCGCATACTCTGTATTCTAATAATATATATATATATATATATATAAATATATACAATTTCTCTTTAATTATTACCTATACAATTCAAAATAAACGAAGAAATTATTTATATTATTTTTTAAACATATTTGATTCATTAAATATTAATTATGGAGTTATCAAAGGTTAGTTTTTCTTTGAATCTATTTGTAAATTGTATATTATTTGCCCTATTTTTTTCATTTTTTCCATCACCATGAAATTGAAAAAATTTTTCGTTTAAATTTCACGAAATTCGAAGTATAAAAAAGGCATCAAAAATTTGAAAAAGAAAGATAACGTGAAAATCTTAAAAAGAGTGAAAATTTAAAGGAGACCAATATTTCATTTGAGAAGAAGCTAAGCGACGATTCACAAAGTTACATTTGTACTTAAAATGCCAGGTGGTATTTTCAGGATGAATTTTATTCTTTTTTTATTTTTTTAAATAGATATTATATTACAAACGCTCTAATTTTTTTTTTTTGCCAGTGATTATACATTTATATCATTACCAATTGTTCCGACTGAATAACAGGTATAACTGTATGTTGACAACCTCTTTTTCGTTAAGTTTCAGCCTTGTATGATGGCATTCGTTTGTTTTATTATTTTCTATTAGAATAAATTCAACCTGGAGTGTATTATTGCTTGATTCTTTTTTCAATATATTGGAATAATTTTGAAATGATGATTATTTTTCGACCGGGCGGACATATTAGTATCGAGAGCTAGTAGTCTTTACAATGGCATCTCTTTCTGTGTACAAATTATGAAGGAGGGTCGTAAAGGTGATTTAACCTAGTTGTTAGAGAATGGATGATTGGTCTTAGATAGCTGATTCAATTTTATTATTATTTGAAATCGTAATGCTATTTTATTTTCTATCAGTTGATAGTATGTGTTACGAATACTCTTTGATAAAATGTAAAAAAAAAGATTTTCTATTTGATATTTCTATGATGATCTCCTAATATTCACACTGTACTAATCTTAACCCTTAAACAAGGTTAATATCATGACTACAAAACAAACATACTGATTTAATGACTCTGAGGCTTATCAAATAGTTTTCTTGAATATATATAACAATATCTTTGTAAAATTACATAAACTGAAAAAATGTAAAATTATTTGTAAAATTTTAAATTGTAAGTGATATAATTAATTTATATTTTCAATTATATATGTGGCTGTTGTTTGTTTGGCATTTCTCTGATTAACGCCTCATCATCGTTTGTTCTATTATTATTATTATTATACCCGAAAAATATGCAGATTTAGTTATCTTGAATTCAAAAATATCATAAAAGTTGTAAAAACGATAAAATTAGATATAATACTTGTTGCTTTAGCAGATCATTCATTGCCTTTATCTAGCTCTAATAATATCTTATCATTATTTTTAGAGTAAACGAATAGAATGATTAGCATTAAATTATTTCTTTTCATTTACCTTTTAGGTGGCGTTACGTTAATACCTTTAACATTATTATTCTTATATCAAATTAGAGATAAACTCAAATATTTATTGGATAATCTTATAGAAAAGGATAATGATGATGCTAATCAAACATATTCTGATTTATTATTTGAAGATAAAATTGAAAAAGATTTTAAAGCCGGTAGCTTTCAAGAATCGAAAGGTGTAGAAGCTACAAAAGAAGGTTGGATTTCAATTACAAAAGATTACCATTATCATTTAATTGATTTTTTAGATTTAGTTAAATTGAATGATTCGAATATTCGTGTTGATTTAACTAATCATAGTATTAATGAAATTGAAGTTAGTGATAGAAATAACTTAAAGAAGAAAAATAAATATTTTGTTCAATTGAAACATAGTAATTTGTTTTTATATAAATCAGATGAAAAAGGTAGTAATTTAATCCATGCAATTAATTTAAAAGATTCTTTTGTTACAATTTGGCCAAGAGATACGAGTAATGAATTTTTAGATGGTACACTTTTCACAAAGAGAACATGTATATCAATTATGAAGATCAATGATAAATTATTTGATTCAAAGACAGGCGAATTGATTTTACCTAGTATTCTTCCAAATCAATCAAATGAGATAGAAGGTACAAATTCTTCTTCAACAACTGACCAATTTTTTCTATATTTTGATAATAATTGTGATAAAGAAGATTGGTATTTTACTTTAATTAATGCATCAAAAAATGATAATTTTGATAAAAAATTTAATCCATTATTGAATCCAAATCAAACAGCTAAAACAGCTTATTTAAATACCCCAGATACATTATATTTAATACAAAATTTAAACTCTACAGAAGGTCAATTGACGACAAAATGGTTAAATGCTTTTATTGGTCGTCTATTTCTTTCATTACAACAAACTAATACATTAAATGATTTACTTCGAGAAAAACTTTATAAGAAATTGACAAAAATAAATACCCCTGGATTTTTGGACGATTTTGTAATTGAAGAAGTAGATGTAGGTCATGCTGCTCCAATGATTATTAATCCACAACTACGTGAACTATCTCCAGAAGGTTCTACAAAAATTGCATTTGATATGATCTATAAAGGTGGATTAAGTTTGAGGATTGCAACAAAGGCACAGATTAATTTAGGATCAAGATTTAAACAACGAGAAATATCTTTAAAACTAGCTTTAACACTAAAAGAATTATCTGGTCCAATGATTATTTGGATTAAACCACCACCTTCTAATAGATTTTGGTATGCATTTGAATCAGATCCAACTATCGATCTAGACGTAGAACCGGTTGTTAGTTCTAATAAATTAAATTACAATCTTATTACCAATACTATTAAGGGTAAACTGGCGACAGCCATTAAACAATCATTAGTTATACCTTCTTATGATGATAATGTATTTTATACTACAACAGATGACATATTTAGAGGAGGTATATGGGAAAATTATGATAATCTTAGATCCGATGCTAAAACATTTCATTCAGAATCACATTTATCAGAAAATATTCCTCCTAGTGATCACGTAAATAAGAATGTTAATACCGAAAATACAACACCAACTATTAAAGTTGAAAATATTAGTGATCAAGAAGATCGTAAAATTGGTCAACATGATAATAGCTCATCACATAGTCATTCCCATTCAACCCACTCCAGCTTTACCAAGGTTTTTTCAAGTTCTCAGCATTTTGAACTACCTCCAGATGTTGATCTAGATTCAGATATGAATCCGAATTCAAATGATAATAATTCACCTTTAAAACAACGTACTATACAGAAGGTTGGTTCAATTAGGAAAGCTATTAGTAGTAAACGGAATACAATTATTAAACAGAACGAAAATAAAGATAGCGATAATAGTGGTATACATACAAACGAAGAAGATGAGATGTTGATGCAGAATAATGATGTGACAAGAGAAGCTTCATTACAAGGATCTGAACAAATACACACTGTAGTTTCAAGTGAAACACAAACATCATTAAAGAAGTCAAAGGATGATAGTTCATCATTGGTCACTGAGGATGAATCTAATCCTCCTACAAGAAAATACTTCAAAAATTCTATAAGAAAATTTAATAAATGGGTTAAAGATGTAAAAGAGAGTAGAGATAATGCTAGTGATTCATATGACGAATTAGACATACAGGAGAGTAAAATCGATCCAATAGATCACCCATTAGATTCTAAGGAGCCTTCAGTTTTTAATCTTCCTACTTCCATTCCTGTCCAAGAGGGTAAGGGAAATGTCTACAAGACTGGCATATCAGAATCTATCATCGAAACACCAACAATGATTTCAAATAGAAGGAGACCAGTCCCAAAAATACCAGAAGATATGAGACCATATTCTACTGATTCAAGAGTTAGCTCCGCCGCATCACAGCAATATAATCAACACATTCCAACTTCCACTGAAATGTTTCTAAAAAATGAAACTTCTGAATATCAAACTATGCCCAATGAAATTTTGAGTCAGCAAAATAATATTTCTCATGGATTGTTTTCGCCAAACGATTATAGTTCTAAAACAGATGATACTGTCAATAATGGATAGTTGTTGCAAAATAAAAGATATCTTTTTTTACTATCTATTACTATGCTTTAAGAATGTTAATGTTAGTACGAATATATGCTTAATAAACTATATAATAAAATATTTATATACTAGATAGATAAATCATTTTTAATTACCAAAATGGAAGCCATCCGATATACATGTTAGAAAGGTTTTCTTTACTGGTAGCCTCTTGAATTAACACCTCAACTTGGCCAGCAACACTTAAAACAAGACCATCATTCTCATCCATACCTCTAACTTTATTTTTTACCACTTTTAAAGCGGATTTGATAGATTCATCCATATTTCTGTCATACACAATTGTTTCGATGACATTCATTAATGCCAACTCATTATTTCTCATAACACTAATTGTAACCTCGCTTGATTTTTTAAATGTTCCTTCTGTGCGTACAATACCTAATGCATCATTCATGTTCTGGGTTAATCTAAAGGGAACTATCTCTGGGACGGCTAATTTTTTCCCCTTTTCAAACAGACAGTCGAAATCCACATGCAAAAGCTTACCTGTTTCAATATCTAATAGAATATTTTCACAATGTCTATCTCCCAGGCCTAGAATATATCCTATCATGGACATTACAGCTGTTGATCGTGCAAAAATATTTCGGGCCTTAAACCATTCAATAGGATTAGGGAATGCTTCTAAAAACCATTGATATAATACTGGAGGATATTCTTTCAAATTGGATTCAAAAAATTCTAATTTATCCGATGTATCTTTCCATGTCTTAAATGTCTTTTTCAGGTCCAGATTAATACCCATGCCAGAATATTTATTAATAAAAATATTTCGTAGAGTATCAACATGTGGCACTATCTCTAATAAACCACAATCTTCCCGCAGAGAAAGTACAGAATATGTTGTAACATCTAAATTTCTTTTCATTGCATCTGTATTCTTTTTCAACAAGAAATTTACTGTTGTGGCAAATTGCATGTATTGGTTATCTTGTCTTACATCCTCTTTTTTGCACATTATACCGTATATCATACCATCAGAGCCTACCATATTAATCTGTTTGGGCTTTTTTAAGGAAGAAAAAATTTTGTAATTTGACCCAATACTATGAATCGACACTATGCTATGGAATGGGTTGTAGTTCTTCCTTGACATACTATCCATGGGAGAAAGCATTTCTAGATTAATTTTAACTGGGACGACTAGTTCTGATGGAGCAAGAGAGATGTCAAATTTAAAATCCCTTTCTAGTGTGCGACTTATCTTTCTTTCACCTATGCATATCTTTATTAAACTATGCACTAGTGACCTAGCAGAATTTTTAAATGGTTGTATGCTATTTGAGTCATCTTTATACTTCGATAATATGTATTTCCCACAAGTGTGTCTGTTAGTATCTTTTGATTCTAGTAGGGTAAATATGTACCAAAAAATATGTTGGGGATACTCATTAACCAGATGAATAAGAATAGAACGTATTAATTCAGCAGTTTCCTTATTTGAATGCAAAAGTCTTGATAACAGCTGGGTTAGAACCACATACCATATGTAGATCGGGCATTTTGTCATAGCTTTTTTTATTTCATTGCATATTGCTTCAGTGGCTGTGACTAGGGACTTTTTTCTTAAAGATTTCCTTTCGGTTTCAGCGGCAGCGGCAATATCTAACCAATATGTAACAACCTTTGGTAACGTTTCACGTACTTTCGCGATATTTTTGTCAAACGCTTCCAAGAAGGAGACAACTGCAAATCTCTCGAGGCTACCGTTAGTAATATAACCTTCTGTTATTTTTCTTTCAAGCAAACGACTATAATATACCCCCATTGAATAGAAAGGTTTGTCCCAGTTGGGTTGAAGTTCAAAAAGTGAATGATATTGCTTAATAATCTGATTTGATGAAGCATTATTTGACAAATATGTCCACTCGGTATATTTCAGCAGAACCGCAGCCCGCTCTTTAGATTTAATATTTAGAGTTTTATGATGTTGCGATTCATTTCTTAAATGAATCTCCTTTACCAACTTTAGAGCCCTATCATTTTCTCCTTGGTTCCATAAAATTTCTGCAAACTCTAATTCAGCTTGAGCATAACCTTTCTGTTTGCAATGCATCAGTGCTTTTGAAGCTATTGTCTCTCTGGAGTTATTTCTACATAATTTTGCAACATCATAATAAATTGAGACCAGGTCATCTCGTGTAGTATTGCTGTCTAACATTAGGTTAAATGATTTTCTTAGTGACAGTACATAGTAATTTGGAAAAAATGAGGCTCCCATCCTTTCTCTTCTATATCCTAAAATATCTATTCCTACCTTTTCGGAAGCATTATCATAAGAGTCAATTAATAATGATAGATCATAGACACCATGAAGTTTCAGAAGTAGTTCTTGTTTTTTTGTAGATGTTGCAGATGTAGAGGTAGAAGCCATATATGAACCAAGTAAGCTCAAACATTTGGTAATATATTTCGATGCTTTTCTATTATTTCTATCGTGAATGGATAAGAGCGATTTTGCTATGTTATAATGAAACGACATATCAAGACTTGCAATTTTTGGAAGTTTCTCAATCCTATTCGTCCATATTTTAATGAACTTCACTTTTCCTTCAAGGTTTGCACTCTCCAACCCAAAAGTAAACCATTTTATCATCTCAGGAGTGACATTTTCGATATCTTTATAAACTAGTGATTCTAGGTTTTCTAATATACTAGGATATTGCTGATGTTCATACATAATATTTAGCATTTTTGTCGTAGCACCAGGATCATTTTCGAATTCACCTAAAGCTTCATAGCAATCTTTTGCGATTTTCCAGCTATCTGAATATTGAAGCTCCTCAATTTTCGATCTTAAACTGTTTTTTGAGAAAGTTTTCAAAAAACCATCTACTGAATCAATGTCACCAATCTCTTCATACGTTCTTTGTAAACTTTTAAACATATTTTCATCTTCAGAGAAACTAACATCTCCTTGTCGAAAACATTGTTCTAGATACAGGGCAGATCTCTCGAATGCATCAGTCTTCAAAGATTTACTAGCCAGGGTTTTTAGTGGTATTGTACTGACAAATTGTTCAACACGTTGGAAAATATTTGCTATCTTTTTTTCTTTAATTTTTGAAGTTCCCTGCTGGTTCTCTGACATACTTTTCTTCGATTGTGCTACCCACTTTTTACAATATTCAAATATTCGAAATATAGTATTGAAGCGTAATCGCATGCCATCTAACTCAATATGATTTAAAGTTTCCAAGTTATAATCAAATACGCTTAAAAATTCTTTTTGGATGTCATTAAACATTACTAAAAATGGTGTATTAGGAGATGCCTTCACGATAATGTCCATGCATATATATGGAAGCAGGAATTTACAAAATTCTCCATCATCATCCTCATTTATTAAAACAGGGAAAATCTGAAGGGGGTGCTCAGTATCAGTAGTACGTTTGAGTAAATCTAATGTTAGAAGCTTAATCCAACTTACATAATCATCAGTTAATTGCAAAATTGGATAAGATAATGGGGTATACTCTGATTTTTCAGTCAGAAGATACATAGAGGAGAGTAGTGGGGATAGAGTAGTTTGAGATATACTATTAAACCTGTACCAAATATCGGTGTCTTGTAATGAGATGTCGGGATCTTCTAGCAAGCTAAGCTTACAGAATTTCAAAGATTCTTGTAGTACAAAGGCCACTACTAATTGTCGACTTGGTGTTTCACATTCCCAAAACATTGGAACCAAAATTTTATTAATTAGTAAAATAATAAAATCAGCAGTTTGTTCACTTTCTTCTAAATCGAAAACCCTTAGTTCATTAAGCGGATCGAGTTCAAATTGGTAATCGGAGAGGTCCCACAAACCCAACATTGATATGCATTTCGCACATCTTTGGCATATATCATCATTTGTACTTTTGTATTTAATAGATGCATTGAGTAGAGCATCTAATAGTGCAGCAATATGGTCTTTATTCTCAGGCAACAAAAAGACTTGTGAACCAGGGTCTTTCAAATGCTTATTTAAATATTCTTCTAAATATTGCAAAGTTTGATCTATCACGTATTTGTTTCTCGATCTTAAAGATTCTGCAAAGACGGACATCCATTTAATTGTTTTTACGGTCCGCTTCAATATTCTCCCAAAATTGAGGTCTCGTTCAAGCATTTTCATCTCTGAATGATTAATAAAACCCAACATGATACCTGGCTTTATCTCAAGTATTATACTTTGGTGCTCTTCGACCAACTTATCCAATATCTCATAGGCGGCTAATCTTAATTGATGATCAAATATTCCCCAGTTATGAAAAATGAAAGAAATTGGGCCATCTATAACAATCGAAAGTTCTTGCGTTGTGAGGCATGACAGAAGAAGTTTCCAACAATTTAAGGCTTTAAGTCTGACCTCCACTAGATCTAAAGCTGTCTGTAAACATACACTAATTTGAGCAAGTGCAGATATGATTGTGTCTTTGGAAGCATGGATAATTAAAAATGAAATACCATTAATCACCTTTTCCTTCTCAATATAAGATGTACGTCCTTCAATATGCCGCATATCACTTGAAAATACTTGAAAAATACCTAACACATTCTCCTGCAATTTCTGCTGAAACTTCTTTTCTTGTTCTACATCCCATGACTCTAATAGATATTTTCTACCATTTCTTTTATCTTCGTCAAAATTTGTAAGCAAATATCGCAAAGTACGCAATACTCTGTATTCATTCAACTTCCTTTCATCCTCTTTAATAGCTGCATCCATTTTATACATCTTTAATACCTCTGCTAATGTTTTGAAATCAGGTAAGGTATTAACTACAAACCTTTTATCAAACGATGATAGGCGATTAGTGAATACATTTTCTAAGAATTTCAAATCAAACATTCCGTATTTCACGAATGACACTGCAAATATCTGCCTACTATTTTGCTTAAGAAGCAGACTTTTTTGATTATTTATTTCCTTAGGGTCTCCACACATTATACCCGCCATTTCACTAAAAACATCAGGTTTCTGCTGTAGAATAACGGCATAAGGAACAATGTATCTTTGGTATATACCTAAAGTTGTACCTGGTGATTGTTCTAGTAAGTTTGTTAATCTTTCAAATGATAACTTTTTCAGAGAGTTTATCCCATATCGGCTCAACAGTTTTGGTAGAATTGGTGATACTAACTGATATGGTGTAATTGATTTGATGTTAGATATATTTCTTATTTGGAAAGTGGCTGAAGCATATCTAGAAAAATTGCTGGATTTGAAGAAATCAATTAATTTCACAAGTAGAGAACGGTAAGTTTGATTGGAAGTGGTTAATGTAAGTTGGGCCCATGTATATAGAAGCGTTGCAGTCATATAACGGAAATTGTTAGCTTGAAGAAACGAAATAAGCATTGAAGTCTGTCGTCCATCACAGTTATTATGTTCACTAATGTTCCATAGCGGAATTATTCTACTACTTAAAATTCTCAAATATCTATTTTGTCCAAGAAAATAAGACGTAATGAAGCCAAATATATTCTGCTTTTCAGTTGATTTTATACTATCACCATTTTCTGAATCTGTAAGGCTTGGAGGATCGAAGTGAATAAATATTTTATGGAGAAGTAAAAGAATAGATGCAATTAAATTTTCATTCAAATTTTCGATATTTTTCGGCAATAAATACTGTTCACACAGTAAATTGTAAATATTTGAGGAATGAATTACTGGAGATCTTGTAGGGGATACTTGATGAACTAGATTCATTCCTTCTGATGCATCACATATGTAACATTGGTCCCCTTTAGGTAAAGTGACAAATTTACTATTAGGCATCTCGTAGCAAATTAGTGTGCTCATAATACTTAGAATAATAGTAAGCTGTTGAGAATCATTGTTCTTGATAGCAGTAGAAATTCTTTTAGATAAAACCTTCAACGTCAGATCCTCATCACAACTTATAGTAGCAATAATGCTGCTCTGAATTTCATTATAGAATGTGATACCAGATGGATAATAATCTTCATTATTGAATGAAGTTAAAATTGCATGGTGTAACTTTTCTAATTGTCGAGAATTCTGCGAACTACTTGAAGAATAGTGTGAAAGAATATTTGCTAGTATTTTATCACCATCTGGTTCGTAACTCCATATTCTAGATATTTTATTATATTTTAGAAGCGTAGAATCGATTTCCCTCCGTTTAATATCGAAATATACTAAGAGCAGAGCCTTGTTGGTATGGAACAGAAAAGGAAACATGTCAATTTCAGGATTTGTCAAATTATCATTGTTTAAAAGCTGTAAAAATGGAAAGTATCTTTTGAATAATAAAAGGCATGCAGTTTGCTTAATAGCTGATGTTGGCTTACTAGATATACAAAGAAAATATATCCTTAATATATATTTTGATAAGATAATATCATCATTTGTTAAAACATTTTCTGAAGTTTCAAATAAAAACTTTCTTAAACTTACTAAGGCAAATACTAAATCTTGAAAGAAAGGAGATTGAGGAGTAAACGTATAAGAAGAATTTGGTTTGGACAGATTATCGATTATTAAGCCTAAGAAGTTTAGTTTAATATTTGAAAGTTCTAAATGATATGATGATAATTGCACTGAATCAAATATATAAAAGGCATGTCGTATCAAAGTTTGAAAATAGTAATTCCATGAACCATAATTGGTTGATGAGTTTAGAATATTAATTGAATTGCCAAAAGTATCAAGTGGTGAGCATAACCAGAAAGATAAAATAAATAGTCTTTTCAAAGAGAAAATAAATTCTTCAGCTCCGCAAAATTCTCGAAATAAAACTTTTGTCCCTTCTTCAACTGATTCTGCCAAATGCAAAATATGTAATGATATTTCTTTTTTAGATGAGAAGCCATATATAGACACACAATTCTTACAAAGTGTACCAATTTTTCTCCTTAAAAACCAACGCCTATGAATATTCTCAAATTGTGTAACTGATATTTCAAAATACACGTCAATTACATCACAAATTTTGCTTTTCAGAAGATAAGGTCGCACCTTTAATAGCAAACTTATAACATCCAAATATTTAATAAATAATTCATCATTATTCCGTAATGGATTCTGTGTTTGGAATGTACGCATTTGTATCAAGAGCTTATCGAGCAATTCTGGGCCACTCACATCACCTATGGCACACCCGCTTACTCCTAATGGTGGGAAAGATTGTTCATCTTGGGTATTCGTTAGAGCTGTAAATGTTTGTTCTAATTCGTTCAAATACTTCAGGTGTTGCTTCATATCTGAACAGCATTCTTTTGTTGGCTTTTGGTATTTGTCAATGGAGTTGGTTTTTGATGCTAAAAATTGATGATATTCTAGTAAATCAATCTTTTCAATACAAGCAATCAAGATCCCGCGGAGTCCTCTTCCGTTATTTTGTATCAGTTGCACTGAATTTCAAATCACAATTGATTAAACTAAAGAATTTTTTCTAATGCTAAGGATCACATTATAAAATATCTAAAAGATAAAAATTTACTGGCTTCTGATATTTTTCAAATTTTAAATAGAATTTGAAAAATGGAACCTTTTTTGATTAGTTTATAATATTACCGTCATCATTATACAATAATTTCGTGGATAATGATAGCAGTGCTCAGGCTGAGTGGAAGTTTCAAGCATGTGATGATATTTAATCCAGTAATAAAAACGGCCAACATAAGTTTATCACTGTTTAATTGATACAACTATATTCTTGAGAAGAATAGCTATATAACCATATAAATATTTAATGATTTAAAGGACTTTTTTGGACCTTTTAAAACAATATCAAAAACAACGAATAAAATGCAATATTGCAATTATCATATAATAAATGAATGAATCTTAATGTTTTTATTAGTTCTATACTATTATTGAATGTAATTTAATCTATATATTAATTTTTATTTAATTCTGAGAGGTCGATTTTTTTCAATTAATCATCCTTTTTAGGAAGTAATTAGTAAAGCGAAAATTGCCATAACTGGAAATTAATTAATATATAAGCGAAAAATGAAAAATTTGAAGATATCTATAATTTTAATACTTTATTCAATTTTTAAATAATTAATTGAAATAGATCACAAGACATTACAACAACTTTAAAAATGAATAATATTGAACAACTTGAAAATTCGGATCAAGCTGTTAATGAACAAAGCTTTTCTTATCCACCACGAAATTTTCAACAGATTATTAAAATATTAGTTTACAAAATGAAAACTTAGAAGATGTTAACAATGAAGTCAAACAATCTAAAAAAGGAAAGAGTAAATATGCTATTTATGATGATGTATTAGGCCCATGTGAAGAATTATCTAAAGAAAAAAAAAAAGAGACTGTGTTAAGAGATACGATCTTGGAACCTATCATACTCTTGAAGATATGTGTAACTTTTTGGGTTCAAAAAGAAGGAATAAAGAATTTAATTACGACTTTATCGCTACAATTCCATTTAGATCAATGAGGTTTTCCTGGGATCCATCAAATTCTGGAATTGATAAAGCTAATGATTTGATTTTGGAACATACATATATTGCAACACATACAGTATTTGTAACTAGAAACACTAATAACAGATATATATTCAAGAGAACTTCCTCCGCTGTTAAATACGGTATACAAGATATTAGATCATCTAATCTTGAAGTTCAGGAAAATGCAAGTAAAGATCTTTTGAAAACAAAAAGTGAAAAAAAGACTAAGAAAGAGTTTAATTGTAATTCATATTTTTCAATACAAAATTTAAAAAAAGATGGTTTTGTAAGTGTAACTTTCAAGAATATACATCATGAGACTTTGGATCCATTGGCAATTCCTCCATCCGTGCGCAACAAACAAGCAGGCCACACTACTGTTTCACAGATATTTACCAATGTCAATAGCTTCTGGGCGGTTAATGAAGAGGAAGATGAAACTGAAGTGGACGATGACACTGATCCAGATATAGAAGAAATAAATGATATCAATATGATGAGACCTCGAAATGTCATTTATAAATTTTGGAGGAGCACATTTATTTTTTTTAGAACGTATCCAGACGATGTTCATATACTTTTCTATAACTTTGTTTCTAATAATAACAATCACTTTCATACAAGGAAGTTAAGGAAATAGTTCCTAATTCTCAAACGGTTTGTGAAGGTTGTTGAAGATGGGAGGATCACCCATGTCCAAACTAATGGTGACAACCGTCCATGTGCTTACCACAGTGTCTATACCATAAATATATTTTGAAAAACCTGTAATAGAGTGAGATAGGTTAGTTCATCTATTAAGGTCACATGGCTATGTGCTCTAGAAAGGTTCCGTGCTCCGAAGATTACTGAAAGTAAGCGCCATTAGGTTGATAACAATGTCCGTGGATATAAAGAACCTGAAACAAATGAACCTCAAAATAGAGGACCTTCGATGATCTGAGTTGTAGACCGAGATCCCAAGTAGGTAATTAGTTTAAGCATATAAATAAGTAGTTATTGTTGCAATAGAGTGGTATAAGTCGAATTGTCTAATGTCTGGACAAATATATAATTTGTTGACATTAGGGATTTAATTAATAAAAGCGTTGCCCTCTTCTATATAACACTATATAGAAAGAGGGAGAGAACATTTTATTCTTGTGAATAATATGTTCTGCTTATATACGTTTCACTTTTTTATTATACAGTACTAGTTATCATAACATACTTCCTAATTAGGAACTACGTTATTATAACTGTATATATACACAGAATATAGTTCAACATTTACAGTTATAATAACTTTATTTTTATTTTAAAACTTATTCTTTGAGTAAATAGTAACAGCTAATTAATAGTCGTAGGTCTTGGCTACATGTCCTAAACTTATTATGAGCGTAGATCTTAATTGTATCGTTCACTTATATAAACTATAAAGTGTTACATAATATATAACTATTATATTCACACATACGCGCTTATATGCTTGCACTACTGTCCGGGTAGCTGTACATGGTATGACAGTGTCACTATATGTGAGCTCTATACATTACCATATAACGGTAATGCCATAATACATCATTTCACTGTGATCATATAGTAAATGATGTTTTGAATCAGTAAGCTATACTATTTCTGGAAGTATGAGAATCTCTATTAGAGGACCTAATCTCAACACAACATGGATGATAACTAATTGCCTAAGAAATCATCCAAATATTATATAATTTATCTAGCTATATTATAAGCAAATAGGTAGATCATATTTTATAAAACATTTGTTGTTGACTTCAATAGTAGTAATTTGACTAGAGAAGAAATAACAAGAGAAAATAGGAGAATAAGCTGTGAGTAAGCGTAAATTAATAGGGTAAAGTTTCTATTAAAATCTCGGATATTTCTTTTTATATAACAATTATGTAAAGATAAATACAATTAATAAAAGTAATAAAACAGATGCGACAAGCATGTGTTTATATATGAATAATGTACAGAGATGTGCTTAGTGAAAATTTTTCACTAGTGATGAGAAGAGGTAGCCTGAATAAGGAAGGAGGTTGCTGGTGTTGCCTTGTTAAGTAATACAATAACAAAGAGATAGAAATGATGGCAGGATACGCATCATCCTATTCGTGACGCGTGTCAGGATGCGCGGTAGGTGCTTGAGGTTTGAAGGTGTAGATGAGACGTAGGATCCAAGAAAGTAATACTTGGTTCCAAGTCAACATGTGGTATATTAACCTCGAGGGACCTAACGAAGTCTATAGTTAATATCCATCAGCCTAGTAAGACCTGGTAGTCTGGGACTACATTGTGAGAGCTAGTTTAGAGATCGTAACTTTGAAGAACGTTCGGTTAAGATCTGGGTTCCTGCAACGATAGAGGTATGTCATTGAACAAGTCGACATGTTAATGCATATGCTCTGTGGGAAGTGCGAGGCCACGTCTACTGGGTAGTATTGTTGGTGCTTAGCAAGATAGTGGTCACAATTATGTTCTGCATAATGGGTGGGCGCTTATCTGGAAGTTATGGGCTCAGCGGAGCGAAAAGCGTTATTCAAGGAACTCGGCAATTCTGGGAATTGGTCGGATGTTTCGGGATCAGCCCGGTCAAGCTTGGAGCTTGTAGAACCTGGGGTTCAAGGGGGTTTGATCAAAGTATATAAATAGAGTACGAATCCGGGACTTGGGATCTCTAGAAAGTATATAGAAAAAAACAAGCGAAAGCATAGCGATCTAGCAAGATATTTAGATATTGAGCAAGATCATTTAGGTATTCAAATTTAGACAATAGTTATTGTTTGTAGATCTGTAATCAAAAATAATAATAATAATATACTCACAAGGTAAACTATTATTGACCTTACGTAATTTAAGAACAACAACATTAATAATCCAACACCATAGGACGATCTACGACACAACATTGTGGTAATGTGAGGTCTTTAGAGATGATGTTCTTGATTCGTGTCTTAATATATTAAATATATTAAGTGACGTTTCTAAGATTAGTGTAAATATGTTAAACTATTTATCTTACTTATTTTCCTTACTTATTTTCTAATTCCCATTAATAATTAATCTAAATATTCATCGTCAATACCTGCCCTATTTATACGTGTCTAGAGCTCAACTTCGATACAGTTCGGAGGACATCTGTCCACTAACTCATAACCTAGGCGCCTTCTTATCTTTGGGCCTTTCCTAATTGGTTAACCTACTAATGATATGTGACCTAA
>JAKTVU010000089.1:0-25341 GCA_030581855.1 Yueomyces sinensis
TCTTAATACTCTACTAAAACTTAGACTTATTGCTTCGCTTGGTTCTTCTGTTATGTTTATCAGTCTATTTACTAGAAATTCGGAGTTTTGGACATCCTTTTATAAAATGGAACATTTGGACTTACCTTTAAAAAAAAATGCCACATTGTGTGTGATAAGGAATTTTGTAAGGTAAGCAAATTGGGCCAATTAAGAGCGTTTTCAGATAGAACGAGCAGAGTTTTCGGAAAACTCTCAAAAATTATGGTTTTTGTTATGCGTGTGGTCACGTGACCACTCGACCTAAATTTCGCCCATTGAACTTCAGAACCGTACACGATTTGTACATATAAACCAGAGGGTTTAAGCTATAGTTTCTGTTAATAGCCACCACATATAATGACTTATAGATCCCTCATTCTATTTGATACAATATAAACTCGATCGTAACAAAGCTGTTCTGTTAAGTATAGAAATGAGGGAAAGGTGATAAGATATTTTAAAAGTAAGAGAGAACAGAAATATAAATTACAAGCAGCATACTTTAGTTAAGCAATATCTTCAATTAGCTTTAGTTGTTTGTCACAACATCTCTTGCAACAGTCAAACCAATAGATGTGACCAGAATTAACAGATAGTAAATGAGAGAAGTTTCTT
Source organism: Yueomyces sinensis (assembly GCA_030581855.1). Lineage (NCBI taxonomy): Eukaryota > Fungi > Ascomycota > Saccharomycetes > Saccharomycetales > Saccharomycetaceae > Yueomyces > Yueomyces sinensis. The sequence goes on from JAKTVU010000089.1 coordinate 637, forward strand.
TTATTGCCATCGGATTAATCATTCAATTCACTTTCCAGAAAAGGATAGATTAAAAACACAATACATTTAGTCTGTATTCTCTAGTAAGCCTATTAGTGAAATATCAGTCCTCTCAGCCATACCTAAATAGCCTTCAGAAAGTTGATAATGATATCTTAAGCTGTCAAATTGTATTCCTCTTAGATACTGAATATTTCAATGTTTAATTGAAGTTTTTAATAATATTATTGTTATTCCCTTAAATAAAAATTTTTCGACTCAACTTGCCATTTTTCCTGTCTTAAAAGAGTTAAATTGATGTTCAGAAATGGTAATTTATATAATGACTTTAAATTCAAATCGGCTTTATCATTGTGAAGATGTAATTCATTTTAACCATGAAACGATTGTTTTTTAGTGAATGTAGAACTATACTGTAGTAGATCTAGTTTAGATATGGTTCTAAGACTAAAATGCTCTATTGAATTATTTAATTGTAAATAACATGACTAGTAGACACGAAACCTACTGCATATATAAGCTCTAAACTGTTGATCTATTCTAGATATATTTGTTAACATTTTTAATTCATCTTTTTTGCTGACATTAGGTTTCGAATGGAAGATTTTTATATTTTATTTTACTAATTTTCGCATGATTTCAATTTCGCCAGTGATTCCCCATCACACGGTGTGGCATTTTTAAGGAAAATCAAAATGTTCCATTTTATAAAAGGATGTCCAAAACTCCGAATTTCTAGTAAATAGACTGATAAACATAACAGAAGAACCAAGCGAAGCAATAAGTCTAAGTTTTAGTAGAGTATTAAGAAGATCCCATAAAACTAAGCCATTATATATTTATGACAAATATTTAACATTTAAAATGGTTCACACTCGAAGCTCAAATAGAGTTGGGAAAAAGAAGGCTACTGGTAAGGCAAAGCCACCAAAGGTCCTGCAGGATGGAGAGTATAATCTCGTAAATAAACCACATGGACTTTCAGAAGACTGTAACAAGGGAATTAAAGTGTCAGATAAGGTGGAGTCAAAGGAGAAGAACAAAAGAGAGACAAGTGATAGCTTTATAAAAGAAAAAGGGGACCAGGATTTGAATGAGAAGCCGCTAAAAGAAATATCTGAAAGGAGTGACATAGAAGTGGAATCAAAACAAGACTCTGAAGCAAGCGAAAGGTCTCTATTTGGCCCAACCCCTCAAGCAGTAGAACGAAGGTTTCAAGAATTTTTAAGAACTCATGATCTCGTAACTGGCTTGCCTTTAGATCCTCCCAAAATTCCTCTACCAGAAGAAGAAGTAGAGGTTCCCTTTGATTCCTCAAAACCATATGATATAGATGAGTCTTTTGAAAAGGCTCGTAGAAGGGTTATAAGACATCATGAATATTTAATTCAAAAATATGGGACAGAAAATCTGGAATTCTTTAATGAAATTAAAAAGACAGAGTTAGAAGATTTAGAGGAACGAAAGAAACAAATACTTACTGATGGATTACCAATATGTTTGCCTAGAAAACCAGTACATTTTGTTAAACTGTCTGAGCCCCCACAAATGACTCTGCTGGGCAATGACATAATAGATAAGACTTATCCTCAAAGACTGCAAGAAGAGAAGCGTATTAATAAGTAAATTAAAAGATTTAATACAGTTTGTAATAAGTCTTTGTTAGCTGCGGTTATTATCTACATTTTTATAAAAGGATAAATTCAAGCAAATAAATAAATACAATATAATCGAAAATCAAGTTTTTTATGTAGTTTTGGATTATATATTATAAAAAATATATATAGTTTAAGAAATCAGATTGAATGAGATCATTTAAAGATATTTTAACTATTAGTATTATGCTTAAGGCCAACAAGTTCGCAAAACTTTATCCATGTTGATGAATTGCTAAGAATAATTCAATATTTTGCTAGAGTAATGAATAACGGTAACAAATAACCATTTTTAAAGAGTATATTTGACGGCTTATGGATTATAAGTTTGAACTTTTAGAAATGAATTAATTACTAGGTATATTAGTTCTAATAGTCTTAGAATATAAGTTAGAACGCTATACAGTCCTTATGCTTCTATAAAATGAATTTTATTAGATAGTATATATTTAAATTTGCTCTTGAAATAGTTTAAGGTTTTTAGTAGTTTAATTATTTCATCTTTTCATAAGTAATGAAATAAAAATAAAGGCGTAAGAATATTTTATTATATCTAAAAATATGAAATGTAAAATTTAATTAGAAGTATTACAAAAGAAAAGATCTTCGATCTGTATACAATTATTCAACAATAAAACTAGAGATTGCTATTTCAACTATACTTTCTTTGAAATAGTTTATCCTCATTGAATGGTGGCCCACTACGCCCTTCTTTGGACCATAGCTATTTTGTAATCTAAAAGATATTACATTCCCAGTTCCTTGAATAATCTGTGCGCCTATTATCAGCATTGCATGCCTCATATATTTAGCTTTTTTTCCAACTCTTCGGTTATACTCTAATATATCTTTTGCAAAATTTAAGTTGGTATTTAGATCAAATACAGAGTATACTGCGTACCCTTGACGTAAAGATTGGAAAATTTTTTCGATAATTAGATTGGGCTCAACATCGGAATAAACTACTTGATTAACGACTGAGCCATATCCGGACATATTACCTGACAATATATTTTTAGTAGCACTAGCATTATATTTTATAAATATGGAATATTTGTGCAATAACGATGGACAAAGTAATTCCACAAACAATAACGGTGTACACATAAATTGCTGAGTACCTTTAGTCTGAGATTTATATTTATAACAAAATCTTTCACCCGGCTGGAGAAGTGGCTCCCCTAAAAAGTTGGTAAACTTCTTAACAGCCATATTTTTATATAGTTCAAGCTGTTCATTAACAATATGACTATCCTCGGTTGTTTGGCTGATGCACTTGATAGTTATAGCATAAAGAACTAGAGTTTCTTTGAAACTAGCAAAAAAATTAATCTCTTCTTCAGGAGAGTGAGGAATATATTTGAAACCATTTTTGGGTACCAAACCCACGTTTTGTACTATATTTCTGAAAGTCTCCAAAGTCCCTCCCTTTGGATAGGTAATTTCAAACCTATTAAAGATCTCCGAAAAGTCTCCAGGAAAATTGAGGTTAGTTTTCAATTCGTCGAAGAAGTGGTTAATCCTTCCCATCCAATGATAATAGAAAATATAATATGGAGATACTTCTATTGATCGCGAAGTCAATTTTTTTAAAGCTTGGATATTGAAACTGTTTATGCATGCACATATCCAACAAATATCTAAACCACCTTGGTTCATTATCGGGTACCCTTGAGTAGGTACTGTAATGTTGAACTTCATTTTATGATTAAGAAGCGTTTGATAGTCATCGTTATTGATGTTCTCGTATTCCTCAGTTAATGTAATAAAATCCATTTTCAGTTGTATATAAAAAAAATTAAAGGGCAGTAAATAACAACACTTTGTTGTTTTTTCTGTATAATACTTTCATATATAATAATGTAAAAGGAGCAGCCTTAAATATATATTTAAAAAGAGTGTTACAAGTAGAAGATAAATGCTATATAACTTCTTTGTTCCTTATATACTAATTCTTTGTGGGGTAAGATTTACACAAAGTATCTTGGTGTTTTCGGACTTTCTTTAAATAATGCTAAAATTTACTAATAAAAATATCCGATGATGAGTTGTAACTAAATTTTAGCAACAGTGAATTGATGTGATATATTGATATATATTCCTGCCTATTGTATGACAAGAGAATGAGTCTTTAGTAAAGAGCTATACTGAACCTTCTTCATGCGAGTGTTTTATAATGATACCATTATAAGATCTATTTATATCAAAGCTTCAACTAATACTATTTCATTGATTGTAAGAACATTTTAAAATTTGTATAAACAAATGTATATATGTGTGTCAATATTTTTTTAAGAAAACTTCTCTTTTGCCCTATTTTTATCCAAATGATTTACGTTTTTATAAAATACAGGCTCCTCAGGGGAATGCATTCAACTCGTTTCATATAAACCTTTAAGTCCTTTTGTCTTTCTGAATCTTCTAATTTATTCTCATAATTGCTTTCAATTATTTTGCACTGTACTTCTATATCTTCATATATATCATATTATGTAGTTCTATTGTGCATATAAACAAATGTTTGAGTTGCAGAAAGAACAGGAGATTTGCTTTATTATTATTGTTATTTAATTGAGTTAACAAGATATCATATATACAATATAAAATAATAATTATGCCGAGGAGAAGGCCCTGTGTTTGTATAATTTGACATCATATCCGTCCTATCTGAAAACGCTCTCACCTTTACATATTTTGCTTAGCCTTACAGAATTCCCCATCACACGGTGTTGCATTTTTAAGGAAAGCTCAAATGTTCCATTTTATAAAAGGATGTCCAAAACTCCGAATTTCTAGTAAATAGACTGATAAACATAACAGAAGAACCAAGCGAAGCAATAAGTCTAAGTTTTTGTAGAGTATTAAGAAGATCCCATAAAACTAAGTCATTATATATTTATGACAAATATTTAACATTTAAAATGGTTCACACTCGAAGCTCAAATAGAGTTGGGAAAAAGAAGGCTACTGGTAAGGCAAGGCCACCAAAGGTCCTGCAGGATAGAGAGTATAATATTGTAAATAAACCACATGAAGTTTCAGAAGACTGTAACAAGGGAATTAAAGTGTCAGATAAGACAGAGTCAAAGGAAAAGAACAAAAGAGAGACAAGTGATAGCTTTATAAAAGAAAAAGTGGACCAGGATTTGAACGAGAAGCCGCTAAAAGAAATATCTGAAAAGAACGACAAAGAAGTGGAATCGAAACAAAAACAAGACTCTGAGGTTGGAGATGAAGCTAGTGGGAGGTGTCTGTTTGGTCTGACCCCTAAAGAAGAGCAACGAAAGTTTGTAGAATATTTAAGAACCCATGATCTCTCAACTGGCCTGCCTATTGATCCTCCCAGAAATCTCCCCCCACGAGAAACCTATACATATGATCTTTTACACCCATTTGATATAGATGAACATTTTGAAAGGGCTCGTAAAAGGGTTGAAAGATATCATGAATATTTAATTCAAGAATTTGGGAACGACGACAATCTGGAATTCCTCAATGAAATTAAAGGGAGAGAGTTAGAAGATTTAAAAAGACAAAAGAAACTAATGACTGATTTAAATTTAACAGAATACTTCAACAAACCTACAACACCTTTTTTTAGGGAGTCTGATCCTGAGAGGATTCTGCTGGGCAATGACATAATAGATAAGACTTATCCCCAAAGACTGCAAGAAGAGAGACATATTTAAATGTAAATTAAAAGATTTAATACAGTTGTCACGTGTTTGTGATATAGGTTCCCTATATCAATTCTAACTACACTGTAAATAAGTATGGAAAGTACATCAGAGATGTAAAATAATAATAATTCTATAAAGTTGGATTAAAAGAATAAAAATATAAATTGTAGATTAAAATAAAAACAAATTATTATTATCCTCAGGATTGAACTATAGACTTCTCTGGTTTCTTGTCTTGATGTTGAATCTTGAGAATAATAAGGTTTAGAAGAATATTACTATTCTTTATTTATATACTTTAGCATTTTATCTCATCTTCTGTTGTCGATGAGCTCAATTCGTAGAAAATGATATCGACGCGCTGAGTAGACAAAAAATTGGATATTATACTAACTTTTGTCTGCAAACGCGACAATAATGAGCATTAAATGATACTGATGTAAGGTAGATACTTTCAGTTTGCTACCACAATTATCTTACAACGCAGTGCTAAGTGTAAAATGATTATTTTTCATTATAATGGTATTATTTCTGGGGATTAATTTTTTATATATTTTCTAACTCTGTATTAATTTATTAAACTTTACTTATTAAAGTTAGATGGAATAACTCCTTTTAATCTTGGTGTTTTGTTTGTTATTGTATTCTTTCATTGAATGTTTTTCTTTCTTTAAACAACCAATTTTATCTTGTTTAAAAGACAACAAAAAAATAAAACGTTTTTACGTCTTGAAAAATTATAAAAACTTCAAATGTTTTAATATAAAGTTACAATATATAACACATCTATAGCATATTAATTTAATGCAATCCTGAATAATCATATTCTTGATTATTCTCCATTTAGCGTCGTCTTTAGAAAAGTTTTATTTTAGAAAGGTGCCTTCCTTTTGTTATTGGGAGCGAACGATCGAAACTTCAAAATTGCCAAGGAAGAATAACAACAAACAATAATAGACCAGATCATCACACCTTAAGACCATTTAAAAGTCTTTCAGACAGTTTTTCAATTAATTACTGCGATTAAAATAGTTCAGTTAACTCAATTAACTTTAATTGAACAAGTGAAATTAATTTTTTATACATCCAATAGGTAAATTTCAGACACTGCTTTCAGTTACTTTGTCATTAATAAATTTAGTATTTCCTAACCCCCCCCCCCCCATTTTATTTTGATAATTATTCACCAATTATATATTTATCCAGAATTTCGAGAAAATTTGAATGCATATCCATAGAATTGACACATTTTTAATAACGGAGAATGTTAGGGTAGAGATCATTTATGAATCCAATCCTTATTTTACTGGTGATCCAATAGTTGCAGTAATACGGCTACGCCATTTAGGTTCTAAACAAGAACTTGCATCTTTGGAGGAAAAATTACAAAAAGTTTCATTTGACTATATAAAACCAACATCTGAAACAACAACAGATAATAATAATAGTAATAAACCGGTTAGACATTCTTCTATAGGAACTGAAAGTCTTTCACCACTAGATAAGACTAACAATTCTTTAACTCCAAATGAAGAAGAGGCAACTAAAGATAAAAAGGAAATAAACCTTGACCATGGGAGCGGTGTAAGATCAGAGGAAATACATATAAATGAAGGAAAGCAATCATGGACGCGAGTTAGATCATTGCTGAATGTGTTTCGTCCTAGTATGGATTCTAAACCATCAATAGAAACAAAAAAATTGAGTGAAAATGCAAGGCAAGAAAAAATTTTAAAAAAATTAATGCAGTATCATCAACCTGTGTCGTTAATGACAGGCTTTGTACAATTTTCTGGTGTCTTTCAATATGATTCAAAGACAATAGATAAAGAAAAACTACAAAAATTAAATACCAAAATTGTAGGTATCAATGATTTGAGCTCAAATATTTTGCCCTTAAATAATGCCTCTGCAAAAAATAACTTATTAAATAATAGTATTCGTTCCATCAATATAAATGATTCCGTTGATATCGACATCTCAAAATACTTTACTTCAAATTATGATAATATTGTAGGGGGTCTCTCTAAGGCCAATGCAACTCAATCAGTAGTTGATATTAATGATATATCATTTGGTACCTCAAATATGAATATGGAAGCTGATATTAAAAAAATACCGACACTTTTAATTCCACAATCGTTATTATTTACAGAATTAACTTTAGAAGCAGAAGAGATAAAGGTTTTCAAATTTACTACAGATCCACTTCCGATGGATATGTGTCCAACATATACAAAATCAAATGTTTTATCAATTAGTTATACATTAGATTTTGGTGTAACACAATTTAATAGGTCAAATAATAAGATGGAAAAATTTAATGTAAATGTACCAATTAATGTTGGTCCATACGTAGATACTTCAGGTAAAGAATTTTTATGTAAAATTGATAGAGAACCCATAATAATGGAATCTGCTACGATCAAACCAATAATAATGAATACTAATAATAGTAATAGTACTGACCTATCGAATAACAGCAAACATAAAAGATCGATAATTCAAAGAAACTTTTCAATTTCATCAACTTTATCAGGAAGTCATAGTCCGTCATTAACAAGAAGGACATCTTCAATTATTAGCAATAAAGATTTTAATGTTGGCAATTTAGAAAAATTAAGAAAAAATTTTATTGAATTATGTGAAAATAATTCAGATAATTCGAAGCATATTGAGGAATTAGTTGAAGAACAGATTGAATTTCAATTTAATTCAAACGAGATAGTAGTTAATGAAAATTTAAATTCATTTAGAAGTAAGAAGAAAAAGACTACTACTGTTCGTGATAATTTAGCTAATATTAGTGTACAAAAGGTTCGAAAAAGTAGTGATGTTAGTAGTAGTAAAGTTGAAAACGAACAAGAATTAATCCCACAATTAGATGATTTAAAAAAAATTTATAAAATTAATAAGAATGGTGAAGAACTTGCAGTATTAAGATTAGGAAAAGAATTTTTTAAAAATTCTGAAGATATAGATTTAATTTTAGAATTTAATAAAAAGTTTTTAGTAAATTATAGAATTACTGGTACAAATGTTACACTTAATATGGTTGAAGTTCTGAATAGTAAATTTACAACAGAGTCGTTTAAGAATAGTCAGAAAAAGGGGAAACAGAATTTTAGTCAACAGATCAGTGAATATAATGCTATTTCATTTGATGAGAGTGAAAATATTCCAATTAAATTGATAATACCGAGAACGCCAATGAATCAAATTTGCAGTCAATTTAGTAGTGATATTTTTAACATTAAGTTAGTACTAAGGATAAAACTAATTATAATTAAAAAAGATGAGGAATTTTTAATGGTTAAACAATTTGAAGATAAATCTGGTGTTTTAAACCATAGTAATGAATATCTAGATGGTGAAGAATTTATATGTTCAATACCTATTCCATTTTTACCATCAGATCATGCATTTGGCGGTTGGTAAGAACAATAATAATATGCTTCAAAAGTTGTAAAGTTATATTTTTTTTTTTCAAATTTTTTTTGCAATATTTTTTTTTTATTTTTTTTGAAGTTTTCTTTATATTCATGTATGCATAAGTAAGTATATTAATTAATATTATATAAAAAGAATGAATATACAATGAGAAATATATAATAAAATGAGGTCACTTAACCACCTTTTAGTGTTAAGACCAGATGCAATTGCATTCCATCTACCAATTTAGCAGAAGAAGCAGTTTGTTCATCATCACTGTAAAAAACCACGAAATAAAATAAATAAAGATAAGAGTTAGTATTAAAAAATGAAATTTCAATTATTTTAAAAAGAAAATAGAATTTGATACTTATACATACATTTGTTTTCCTTGAAAGATTAATCTCTGTTGAGAAGGAGGGATACCTTCTTTTTGCTCTAGTAATTCTTTAATATGAAAAATTTTATCCTCTGAATTAATTTCAATAGGAATTTCTTTCCCTGTCAGAGTTTTTACTTTAATTTGCATGATGATATTATTTATGGGTATTTGTATATGTTTTTAAATAAAAGATATAAAAAAAAAGGTTTAATTGATTTTATTCATAGCTTTATTTTAAGTTTTTGATTTTTTTTAAAAATTCGCCTAGTTAAAATAAGAGGTTGAAATTCTATATAATGGTATAAGTAATAGATATTTATTTTAAAAGTGTAAAAAAATGAAGAGAGAGAGTATTTAGAAGTAAGTAGTTATATATCTCATAAGATATACATAAATAAAGTGAAAGTACAATGAATCGTGTTGAAAATATAGTGGAATTACCACAATACAGTAAAATATTAAAGACTGAAGAAATCAATCAAATAATTAATAATAAGGGACAATTAATAAATTATCTGAGTAAATACCATCAAGGAAATAATGAAGATATAAAGATTGAATTGAATGAAATAGAGAATGAATTTAAAAAGATGGAATTAAAATTTAATGAATTAGATCAAGATAAAGTTAGAGTACAATTAGAGATTGATGATTTAGAAGAAGAAGAGAATAAATTTTTACAAGATTATAAAGAATATAAAAAAAATATTTATAATAAATATAGTAATGAATATCTGAAGAGTGAAATGGATAGGTTATTACGTCAAAAGAATGAGAGTATAGAGAGAGGTATTAAAGAAGATATAATTAAAGGTGATAAAATTGATGTAGATAATGTAATTGAAAAATATATAAATGATAAAGTTGAATATTATGTTAGAGCTGAGAAATTAGCAACATGGCAAGAACAAGGCAATTTAAGGATATGATATGAAATCAAATTTAAATTTGTATTTATTTTTTGGATAATGTTAAATAGAAGAGTTATATAAAAAGAAATAATAATAATAATAATAAAATTACATAACAATATGTGTGTATGTAATTACGTTAAAGTGAAAAGTTGAAAAAAAAACAACGATAGTAGGTATGTAAATTGTGTGTGTGGGTAATAATAATATAACAATGATATATGTGAGGGGTGGGGTAATCGTGTCAATGAATAATGATAAAAATATTAAGCTAATAATAAGGAATAATAATTTGGGTGAATCAAATTATTAAAGATGCAATAAATGTGAATAAAATGGTAAAGAAAGAACCAGTACTTGGATAAATATTATTAGCTAAATTTTTCTGTTTATGAGTAGAAGCGGTAGAAGAACCAGAATTTTGAAAATAATCTGTAGTATCAGTAGAACCTGATTGAGTAGAAGATCTTTGACGAGCAGAGTTAGATTGTGGTGAAGAAGAAGCAGAAGAAGTAGCCATAGCTGAAGATTGTTGATAAGTAGTAGAACCGAAGATATCACCACCTGATACGATAGATTCAGAAGAAGCATAAGTAGCGTAATAACCTGGTGCTTTAATAGCGCTTGGTACAGTAGATACGATTTGTTCAATATTTTCAGAAGAAGGATCATAATTAGCTTGTGCCATTGAAATTTCTAAAGCATCTAAATCATAAACGATATAAGCATTTGTTAAGAACATATCACCTAAGATAGCAGAATCACCTGAATAAGGTAATAAACCTAAAATACATTGATTATTATTAGATGATAAAACGAAATTTTCTAAACTAGCATCAATTTGGAAACCACCGAAATCGAATACTAAATTTGTATTTGAATCAGTAGAGGAACAATCCATAATGTAATAACCTAGACTATTAGAATAAGTGGCATTAATATAATTAGTCACTAAATCCAATAAATCTTTTGGTAAATAAGTTAAAGTAGTACCTGAATCCAAAAGAGCTTTAATTTTAGTAGTAGAGAAAGTATAATTATTACCAGTAGTTTTAAAATTAGAGATACCTAAACCTTGTAAAGTGATATCGAATTCAATTGGTTGACTAAAACCAGAAGAAGAATCACCATTAACTAAAGGTACAGTGTAAAGATTATCACCTATATATTTTGAATGATCGACAGCACCGAATAGGATGGAACCACTTTTAGAGTCTCTTGAATCAAGATATAAAGAATAAGCTGATTTATAAATAGCACCAGAATTTTTCAAAACCAATGGGAAATTATCATACATATAAGATTTTGAAGTTTGATAAACACCTGAGTAGGTAACTTCTAATTGTGGTAAACCTATACCTAAAACACCAACAGTAGAATTAGTCTCATTTGCAACAGCGAATGATAACCCCGTAACGTTTAAACCATCAGAGAAAGTTAAAACGTCTCTACCCCAAGTACCAGCAGCGAAAGAAGTATCAGCGTATCTAGTTCCGAACGCGGTATTATTAGATATAAAAGTAGAAGATTTAGATAAATCAAAAGTACCATATTGAGAACAATCTATAGTAGCTTCTGAAGCGGGTATATCTTGAGAATTGGATAAAGATTGAGATGATGAACTTGATGTAGTAGAGAATGGATTCCAGTCTGGTTTAGTCTGTGTTGGAGGTAAATCAACAGTTTTAGAATGATTAATTTTATCCTTTAAATAAGATTTGATACGACCAAAGAGAGAAGTACTTTTTGTAGTGTTGTTTGTAGTAACTTGATCATCTGTTGTTTGTAATAGAATAGAATCTGAAGTAGTAGAACCTGCATTTGATTTACAAAAGGGGTTATTAGAACCAGTAACCCAAAGATCCGAAGATCCAGTATCTACTAAAACAGTAACAGATTGAGTAGGAGTACCAATATTTAATTGTACAGAATAAAAAGATTGTTGATTAATAAGTTTAACTTCTTCATAACCATTTGATCTTTTAATTAATTTAAAAGTAGTATAATTATTATTATTATTATAATAATTAATTAATTTATTTGTAATTGGATCAATATCTAAATCATCAATTGAATCAGCATAAATTTTATCAAAATTTAATTTAACAAAATTTTTATCATAATTATTATCTTTATTATTTAAATTAATAAAATTAGAGTTAACTATATTAGTTAATAATAATAATTGATAAATATGAGATAAGGATACTACCATAATAATATATGTGTGTTGTGTTGTATTTGGTACTTATTGTATTGTTTGATGTATTAAAGAATCAAGGTATAGTAAATATATATATATATATTTACTATTGATATATTATATATATATAAATAAGCCTCTCGAGAGGAAAAAAAGAAAAAAAACCGGCTTAGCATAAATTAAAAAAAGTTGTCGTGAGATTCAAATAAGATTAATTAATGTAACGTATTAAGTTTTGCCCGAGAGTTTTACTAGCCGGGACCCGATCGGGAATGGGTGCTACTGTATCGGGTGGTGACATGACATGCACGTGAAATCTCCACTGCTAACTTCTACAAGATACTAACTACTACATGATACTATGCCACTACTATACTACCAGCTGATACTACTGCTTATAATATATAACACCAGAGATAGCATATAGTATAGTATAGCATAGCATAGCATAGTAGAGAAGAATGACGTATTGTGTGTAGCGGTGATTATATAACAAAATCCGCGGAAATAACCGTCATAATATATAGCATATTTCCTAATACAGAAGAATAATAAATAAATAAATAAAATAAGGAGAAGCAAATAAATATTATACTGAGTGTAAATCCATAGTAAACAAACACACCGCATCATTCCTAAGATATACTATGATGAACGCTTCTTTCTATTAAACAGTGTTGCCAGAGAGTGGTTTGCCAGCATACAACATATAGATACGATACCCCTTAGATTAATTAAGATATGTCTGAAGATATATAGTAGATCTTTGGATACTCCCCTAATCAATACATACACCCTTATGATTATACTATACAGTATAGTAGATATAATAGAGTATCCTGTTTTTGTTTCTTTTTACAAAAAGAACATAAGAAAGTATATTATGTAGTCTTATATATATATATGTATAGTAGTGGGGTGTGTGGGTGTTATGAGATGTTCCGTGGGTAGTGATGTTTCGCTCTATGATATATTATACCATATATTTTAATGATAATATATATATATATATATATAATGGAGAGTAGTAGTTTTGTATTATATAGTATAGTATACCAATACACACATATATACTCATACATATCATAAATGAATAACAATATTACTAATACTAATGAACAACAACAACAAGATAATAAGAGTGAGACATCTAATAAATTAAAAGAAATTATTGATGAATATAATTTAACTATTGAATTAGCTAAGAAGAATAATGGTATTAAAACAGATTTAGGTAAATCATATATACAAAAAGCTAATAAATTAAAGAATTTATATAATCAACTGATATCACAGCAATCTACTACTAAAAATAATACTTCTAATACTACTACTACTACAACTAGTAGTAGTAATACAAATAATATTAATAACCTTATTAAAGAATCCCTTACTACTGATCAATCTAAACAATATGAAAAATTATTAAAAAATTTTCAATTAAAGGCAAATTTAATTAAAAAGAAACATACTGAATTAAAGAAAAAAATTGAATTAAATATTAATAATAAAGAATTAACAAATACATTATTTAATAATTTAAAAAATTTAAAAATTGATTATACTAAATTATATGAAAATTTTCAATTAGAGAAGAAAAATTTTTATATTAATTGTGCAAAGAAAAATAATAAATTAAATAGTATTTTAACTACAAATACTACTCCACAACCCACTACTACTACTCCACAACCTACTACTACTACTAATAATAATACCACACAATCCACACCACAACCTATTATACCACCTCCTTATGAATTAAATTCTAATCATGTACTATCACGAAAGAAATTATTACAATTAACTAATGAATTAGCTATTGATGAATTAAATTTATCTAATAATACAAATTTATCAATTGATTTAGATGTACAAGATTTATTAATTGATTTAGCTGATGATTTTGTTAAAAATTTAATTAATTTTTCAGCTAGATTAGCAAACCATAGAAATAGTAATATTATTAATTTAAACGATTTACAATTAAATTTAAATAAAAATTATAATTTAATTATACCTGGTTTTAAAAATGATTTAGAATTTAATTCAATTAATAATTATTATCCTACTAATGAATATGATCGTATTAAGAATCGTCGTTATGTTAAAAATAATGATTCAGATTCTAATACAACAACCACTAACACAACTAATAAAGTAGTTAAACGTAAACGTAAATAATTTACTCTCTAAACATATATATATATATATATATAAATATAATACATTGTATCATCATTTCTCGCATTACTATTTATTTAATCTCCGAAATATATACGTAAAAGTTTCACTCAACAACTCGCACACGCTTAACTAATACACAACACAACTTATATATATATATATAGATACATTCAATTAAATTGAAATATCTTTTTTTCCTTTTTTTATGCCCATTTACCTAATAATGCCATCAGGCCTGTACCACAACACATCACAAAATATGCTAATAATAATTTTCTTAATCCATGTTCACCTTTAAATTGACCACTATATAAAAATTCATGTGCCATTAATTCAACTAAACCTGTATAAATAAGAATACCTGCACTAATAGCATCAAATACACCATTTGCTATTAATGATGTTCTTGATCCAGGTACCCAAGATTTTCTTACACCAATACCAATTGCAACTGCAACAGGTGTAGTTAATGTAAATGCTAATGCCATAAACCATGGTGTCATTCTTTTACTCTTTGGCCATGGTGTTTCAGCTACTCTTGTACCTAAACCTAAACCTTCAAACATTTGATGAAATATAATTACAATAAATAATGTGATAAAATCTTCACCAGTTACAGCTAATGATAAACCGATAAATATTGAATGTACTAAAACACCAGCTTCTAATATCGTTACTGCTACTAATTGATTTAAATATTTTTCATGTTCTTCAAATGTCATATGATCATCTCCTACTTTTATTTCACCATGCTCTAGATTTTCTTCTAAATCTTGCATTGATCCTTCATTATATGATACTGATTTAACTGATGATATTATGTTCTCTTTATTAATCACTAGATCATCCTTTTTATCATCACTATCAGTAGTATTATTTGGATTATTTTGTTGTTGTTGTTTACCATTTTGATATTCAAATATGTTACCATTATCAGTATAACCATAAATATTACCTGCATTATTATTATCACCATTCACTGCATTTGTAAATGATATATTATCATCATTACAGATACATGAATCTGAATGATTATCAACATCTTCTCGATTCTCTATTATTGTACCTGGTATAGTACGTTCATCATTATCATTATTGTCATTATGATGATGTTCATATGGTATCATACTATGTTCATGTGAATCACCTAATCTTTTATCAATTGAATAATGTGATATGATTTCAGTAAAAAATAAGAAAAATAATGACATTAAACAAATTGCAAATGCCCATGGATATGAAGCAAAAGTACCACCTAAACAAGGATCACCTAATTCTTCTGATGCAGGTTGTAATAAATGAATAAATGCAGTTGCAATAATAACACCAGAACCAAAAAATTTAGCAACAAAGAAACACCAATCAGGTAAATTAATCCTTGAATATTGTGACGCTAAAATTGGAAAACATACACCTATACCTGATGATATTAATAATATGAATACTGATAATATACGTAAATTCATATGACCATCATAATCATTTTTAGTTTGACAATGACCAACCGTATCGGAATCATCATCCCTTGGTAATAATAACAACGCAATTGAACTATTAAGCATTCTTTATTGATGCAATATTTATATTTTTTAAAATGCTATAGGAAAAGAAAAAAATACTATATTATAATAATTTTTCTCACTGTTGGATATTATTATTCAATCTATAATAATGCAAAATAATAATAATAATAATAAAATGAAATGAAAAATAGATGCAAATAAATAAATAAAAAGACCCGCTTTATATATTATCTAATATTCAATTGGATCTTAAAAAATATGGGACTTGTTCCTTTTAATCGATATATTCTAGATATCTTCGAGAAATTTTACCAAAGTCTTCAATTATGAAACTTTTTCAGTAACTAATACCACTTTTTGAAAAAAAATATTGTCAATAGTAAGCAGTACAATTCGGTTCAATCAGTCCCTGACCTTGCTAGTACAATTGCTAAACACTGTGTTTTATAACCGTTAGCAACCAACCTAACTGATAGAGTATGAATTTCTCTAGCAACAATGACCCCCTTTGACAGCACACTGTCTAATATACCCATGGTGGACAATTTTCCATCTCTCTCCAGAACTCCGTAACCTTGAGGGTGCTGCCCGCCAGCATCAGAACCTTCAAGGTCACTCGAGACTCCAGAAGGGCGTCGCTTCCCACGACAAGGAAAAACACAGAGCTCGGAGCCGAGAACAGCTACCATAATAGCTCTCACAAGTGACTGTATATAAGGACTATATCACTCAACAGGCACAAGTCGCAATGATCGTTGTCTACTAAAGTTTTGATGTTGTTGTCAATTAGGTATTATATTGTTCACCGTAAACGGTAATTACAAACATGTATTTATATATTCTTGAAGTAAAATTAAAAAAAAAATGTCTGGAAATAAGATAAGAAAAGTATAGTATAAAATATAATAAAATAAAGTAAAAAATGAAATGAATTAATAATAAAAAAAAATTAATAAATATTAAAATTGCCCAGCTACCTTTGTCTATTTGTCCTGTTTTATTTTTTCTTTTCTTTTTTTTTGTTGTTATCGGTAATATAGGTTACTTGTCTAGTCCTGGTGGTATTGTCTATCCACTTTATAAAGTGTACAATTCTTATTGTCTTGAGGCTTCTATGCTTGTTGAACGATATTTCTTGGAATTGTCTATCCAATCTCTTGTGTATAAAGTATACAATTCTTATTGTATTGAGGCTTTTTTGCTTGTTGAATGATATTTCTTTTGGAATATTTAGAGTATCAGCCCCCCCCATCTCTATAACTGCATGTCTATTCTAGAGTAAGAAATTCATCTAATGGCTCCGATGAAGGTGCAGTTTGATGTTGTGGTTGTGATGTTCCTGAAGCATATGCTAATAAATCAGATGTTATGATATTATTATGTGGTACCGCTGCTGCTGGATGTGTAGATTTCTTTAATTGATTCTCAATTTTAAATACTACTATACCGTCTTTAGCTCTAGTAGTTTTACCCTTGATTGGACTACTATTCTCACTTGTGTTAGCATTCTTCTTTGGACGTCCACGTTTTCTTGGTGATCTTTTAATAACAACATTCGCATATTTTTTACCACCATCACATATTAAACGACTTCTATGAACAATTAATGCATCTTCTCTATTGAATTTCTTACCACATGGACATATATGTGTCTTCTCTGCATGTGTCTTTTTATGTCTTAATAAATCATGATTACGTACAAATGCCTTCGTACAACCTTCGAAATCACATGCATATGGTCTATCTTCAAGATGTGTTTGAATATGTGAACGGATATTATACCTTCTTTTAAATATCTTATTACAATTTGGATATATACATTCAAATAATTTATCTGGTAATTGTTTCACATATTTATCAATTGATCCAATAGGTAATGTTGTTAATTTTCTAGTTGTCCTCGTTGGACTTTGTAATACACCATTCTTTGTTGAATGTAATTCAAATTTTGGTGATTTACCCTTTTCAAAATGTCCTTGAGATTTTAATACTGGTGATGGTGTATTGGATATACCAAACTTATTATTTGTATTATTTTGTTGTTCTTCATCTTCATCCTCAATTTCTTTATGGAAAATATTCATATAATCTTCTTTAATGATTGAATTATTCTTACCTTCAAGAACTGACATTGATGGATGTCTTAAATGAGGTGCCTCTCTATGAACTCTATTATTTAGAATACCATATTGCATGCTAGAATGTCTTTGATGATTACGCTTTTGAGGTGTCTTTAAATTTGGATCTTCATTTAAAAAATCTAATGTTCCATCAAGTTCTAATATTTCTTTACTTTCTTCTTTTATTGTTGCATTTGGTGGTGTATGAAGATTTTTTTTCTTTGTTATTGGGAATGCATTTAATGGTGGTGGTTTCATAAATAATTGTTTAGTATCTTTTACTTGTTCATCATCAAATGTGTATAAACCTAATCCTAATGATGCATTTAATTCATCTTGTGCATCATTATTAAATACTTCTGTATCATTATTATCATTCTTAGATGGTGATATTAATGCAGGTGTCATTATTTCACTATGTGGAGTAAATGGAATATTATTATCATTTAATTTAATTGGTGAACTTAAAAAATCATCAGTTGTAAATTCAGTATTTAAATTTGAATTAAAATCTGATTCATTTTTCAAAAAAACATCATCTTGAAATAATTGTAATGGATTAAAATTTGAATTTGTTTGATTTTGATTTTTTGTTGGTGATTCAATTTTAAAATCATTAACTAATGGTGTAAAATATTTATTATGTTTATCCATATTACGATGAGTACGTGCTCTTCTATCATGTTTCTTAGTAGGAGAACCATTATAAACTTGCCAATCAACTAAATCAATATCAACATCATCATTCATACCAAATTCAGATTCATCTGTATTTCTCTTAACACTATTATATTCATTTGAAGAAGTTTCTTTTAAATCATAATTTTTTTTCTCTAATTGATTTAATCTCAATTGATTTTGTAATTTTCTATTCAATTCTTTTTGATATTCAAGTTCTGATAAAAGATTTGCAGGATGAGCAAGATCATTGGTTGTATTATCATTATTTGAATTAAAATTAATATCATTAGAAAATGTTTTTTGATCTAAATTTTGTGAATTTGTCTTTTTAGCAGGGAAAAATTGTGAAAAGACATTTGAACTATCAATTGAATTTTGAGCATCTGTATTGTTACTCAAATGATATTGATTATCAAATTTACTTCCTTTATTATTATAATAATTATTTGAATCATTACTATTATTATGAACCATATCATATTGATATTTTTTACTCAATTCATAAAATTTATTAACATTCAAAAAATTATTATCTAAATCTTTCAACTCTCTGAAATCACCGTTAGCAGCTGGTAAAGTTTGATTACTATCATATGATGATATGTGATTCATCATTACAGCTTGTGTGTCTAACTTATCATCATCTACAAATATAGAGCTAGCAACATCATCATATGAATCGATATTCTTGTTAAGGTAGGAAGGATCAATATTCCAAGCGGATGATTCCATTTTCATAGTTATTTATTTCTTGATATAATTAACTTATAAGATTATTGTTCAAAAAAATTGAATCGATGCTTTCTATCTTTTTATTATTCTATTATTCGTAGTTGATTTCGTTTTGAATATTAAAATATATATATGTATAACTGCTGCTAGAGGTAGTTCAAAGACACAGTACTTCTTACAGATCTTGCTTGGAGGGTCAGTGATGTATGGTTCTTTTAATGAAACAGATCAAGTTTAAAACAATACTTATTTAAATGAAAGAAAACACAGTTCACAGGGTTAATTGTGATCTTAATAGTCAGGGGGGTTAACTAATAGTATGCTCAGTCCTCTTGCATGAAAATTTGTTATGAGGAGTGTGTAAAACAACTAACTCTCTTTACTGCATCAAGTATTGAAATTTCAAGTTATTTGTTTACCAGATTACCACTTACGGTATAATTGAAATTTTTCAATCAGGCTCTACTTCTAAGGCCGACGCACTCGGAAGATATTTGTTTTGCCATTATCCCATACTAGAAAAACTACTTCTACCATCAAGTAGCCTGTATGAAAAGATCAGTACCTGAGCCTTGGATTTAGAATTGGATCCTATATATTGTGTGATGGAAGAATATTGGTGTACCTGGTTTGTAAGCGGTTGATAATGAACCATAAGGGATGTTTTTTTATCTAGGTGATGATGAGGTAAAACTGGGGAAATTTCCCCACAAGTAGTAGGTACGTAATTATTAGTAGAGGGTTCAAAAAATTTAATTATATAAATAAGTAATAGAAGAATATATATATATATATAGGATTGCATGTCTGCAACAATACAGCGGCCACTGAATAATATGAAGGGGTGACGACAGCAAATAAATAAATGGAGAGCTCTTCAGTATGTAAAGCACAAAGAAGTAAAGCCATATATCATGCCATATAAACATGATCTTGAATATACACAGGACAAAAAAGAAAAGAAGCATGGAAATAACATAAAAAAGAATTATAATGCTTTTTTTATGTCAGTAAATTTAAAACAATAACATCTTTCTTGGATCTTCAATTAATTCTTTAACAGTTCTTAAAAAGACGACAGCTTCTCTACCATCAACCAATCTATGGTCGTATGTTAAAGCTAAATACATCATTGGTCTTGATTCGATCTTACCGCCTTCAACAGTGACAGGTCTTTCTTTAACACCATGTAAACCTAGAACAGCGGTTTGTGGTGTATTGATAATTGGGGTACCGTATAAGGAACCGAATATACCACCATTGGAAATAGTGAATGTACCACCGGCCATGTCTTCAAGTGTTAATTTATTAGCACGAGCTTTTTGAGATAGTCTTACAATTTCAGCTTCAATACCTAATACAGATAATGATTCTGCATTTCTAATGACAGGCGTTACTAAACCCTTTGGTGTAGCAACAGCTACTGATATATCTGAATAATCTCTATAAACAATAGAATCATTCTCTATACCTGCATTAATACCTGGTACATCTTTAGCTGCAAGCGTACATGCTTTAGAGAATAAACCCATGAAACCAAATTTAATACCAGTTTTTTTAATAAATTCATCCTTATATTGTTTACGCATATTTAATACTGAAGACATATCAACTTCATTAAATGTAGTTAAAGAAGCTGCTGTATTTTGTGATTCCTTTAATCTTTCAGCAATTCTTAAACGCATACGGTTCATCTTAACTCTAGTTTCACCACGAGAGAATGAACCAGAAGGAGCTGGTGGCGTGATCTCTTGAGCTGGAGGAGTTGACTTCTTTACACTAGGAGTAGGTTGTGATTGAGCTTTAGGGGCTTCCTTTGCTGGAGTTTCTTGTTTTGGAGTAGCAGCAGGAGAAGATTCTTCTTTTGGAGTATCTTTAGCTTCTGCTTTAGAAGAACTAGATGTATTGGAATCTTTTGGAATTTCACCTGGTTCAATTTGTGCTAATTCTTCACCAACGGTAACTGTCTCTTCTGGATTAAAACATAATTTTGTAATTTTACCAGTAATTGGTGAATTAACTTCAATATCAATTTTATCAGTTTCAATAGTAGCTAATAATTCATCTTCCTTAATAAAATCACCAACATTTTTAGTAAATTCTTTTAATGAACCTTCTGTTAAAGATTCTGCCATAGTTGGTACTTTAACAGAAGAAGATTCAAATCTACGTGATAACCATTGATTATTATTTTTAAAATGATTTATATTCATATTCATATTCTTTACATTAGAATTAAATGATGATCCATTTGATGCATGTAATGAATAATTTTTCTTACTTTGAAATTGGGAAACTGAAGTGCATGAAGAAGCCTTTGAGACAGCAATAGTACCATTAGGGATTGCTCTTCTTAAGATAGCTTGTTTTGAAACTGTATTTAGTCTAATTGATTTTAACATTTTCTAATAAAAAAAACTTGATTTAAAATTTCAGATAATATAGAGTATTCTTTTTTGTAATAGTTATGTATAATAAGTATGATGCCAAAAGATTATATCCTCTATTATCTTATAAATAAATAAAAAATAAATAATATGTCAAATAACGTAATACCAAACACTGCAGTATGATACTAATAAATATTATTAACGGTTAGTTGTTTCTCTCTCTAATATATATTTACAACACTCTAATTCAATATTGCATAAGCTGGAGAGATTGTTTTATACCAATCAATCCCATGCTTGTCTATTGTACTTTATTGATTGAATCCCTTTGATAGGTTTGCTACTTACTCATCGGACAGAAGAACCCACTCAAGTTTGGGGCTATCTCCGAGTCCAGCGGGAAGTCACTTAGCGACGCCCGCTTTAAGGATTATTTCCCCTTTCTGGTATTTTTTATTTAGTGGTCACGTTTATGTCACGTTATGCACGTGACTGGGTACACGAAAAGTTTTCGCGTTGAGATCATCGATTCCAATAAATTGAAATTGTTCACTGGTAGAGGCAATAACAGATCATCTCTAACTCTATTGTGTATTGGAGGAAAACAACACACACACATCTTATTTCATCTATTATATTATACCAGTTTAATTAAGTTTAAAATTATTTTTTCTTACTTTTAAACAGACTTTTTGAAGAAAAACAAACAAACAAACTTGCAAGTATCGAGAATAATTGGTTACTATTTAATTGTTAGAGGAATTCTACAAAATAATAAAAATAAATAAATAGGATAAATTACACCATCTCAAAATACTTCTAACATAATACATAGATACATTACATCTATTTATCATATTATAGACACTATTCATTTTATTTTTACATACTCCAAATAGAGAAAATTAATACATAATACACAATTCACATACTAGTCACTTGAAAAAAAAATGTCTGGTCCAACTAATAATAATAATGTCCATATAAGGCCTCCAACGCCGTCTGATGAGACTGATATTGATATTGAAAAACAACTTAATCAACTTAAAGAAGATATAGATACAGATTATTTAAATGATATTAATAATCTTACAAATAATAACACTTTACCAGGTCCCATTTTAAATGATTTGTTATCTAGATTTAATATCAAATCAGCTACAGATTTTAATGGTATTCCGTTGCCAATTTTACAAACTATTGATTCTACAAAGGTTAATTTACAACATAATATGAATATAGTTATGGAAATTAATAAAAAATTAATTCTAGAGAATAAAAATATATTAGAAGAAAATGTCTTACATGAAGAAAATGTTCAAAAATTAAATAATAAAATAGAAGATTTAACAGCTTCAAATAAAAAATATTTTAATGATTATTATCTTAAAGACGAAGAATTAGCTATATCAAATGATAAAAATTTAGAATTACGTGTTGAAGTTAAAACTCTATCTAATGAAATTGAAAATTTGAAAAATGATATTTCACTTCAAATTAACACTAATAAAGAATTAAATAATTATATTGATGTTTTAGAATCACAAAAAAATGCATTACAAAAAGATCTTAATAAACAAGCTGTATCATTCAATTCACAAATTAATATTTTAAATAATAATAATAAATTTTTATTGAATTCTTTGACTAATTTCTCAACAAAAGTTCAAACTTATAATCATACAGATATTAATATTTTTGATACCATTACAAATACAATCAATGATTTACAAAAAAAAATCTCTGATTTTAAAATTGATAATAATAATAACATAGATGCTTTTTCTATCACTTCATATGAAACCACAAATACTGATATCACTCTTAATGAAAAGAATAACTTAAGTTTACACGATATTGAAAATTTTGCAAACTCTAATAATTTGATAATTTTACCAAAAGAAAGATATCAATCATTAGAAACATATCAAAATATAACCAAGGAAGAACTTGATAAACTGGCCGATAAAATAGATATGACACTAGTTGAAAAGTATGAATATTATAAACTAAAGAATTTCTCAAGTCTATCAGATAATGTTTTAATTCATCGTTTAAGAGCTGACGGTTATCAAGTGTGGAATAAACATCAACAAGAACAAGAAGATATCAAACAAGCGGAAATACAGAAAACGATAAACGAATATAATAATATGACGCCTGAAATATTAACACAAAACGCTAATAAATTAGGCAGAAAACTTTTAACAAATACAGAATACGAATCTCTATTGAATCCAGATGAAGCTACTATTGCTAAACACGCCATGGCCGCCGGTAACAAGGTTATTGCAGCCACTGAATACGAATCTCTATTGAATCCAGATGAAGCTACTATTGCTAAGCATGCCAAGGCCACCGGCAACAAGGTTATTGCAGCCACTGAATACGAATCTCTATTGAATCCAGATGAAGCTACTATTGCTAAGCACGCCAAGGCTGCCGGTAACTCAGTCATTGCTACAACTGAATACGAATCTCTATTGAATCCAGATGAAGCTACTATTGCTAAGCATGCCAAGGCTGCCGGCAACAAGGTTATTGCAGCCACTGAATACGAATCTCTATTGAATCCAGATGAAGCTACTATTGCTAAGCACGCCAAGGCTGCCGGCAACAAGGTTATTGCAGCCACTGAATACGAATCTCTATTGAATCCAGATGAAGCTACTATTGCTAAGCATGCCAAGGCCGCCGGTAACTCAGTCATTGCTACAACTGAATACGAATCTCTATTGAATCCAGATGAAGCTACTATTGCTAAGCATGCCAATGCTGCCGGTAACTCAGTCATTGCTACAACTGAATA
>JAKTVU010000090.1:0-24823 GCA_030581855.1 Yueomyces sinensis
ATGTTCTGCTTATATACGTTTTACTTTTTTATTATACAGTACTAGTTATCATAACATACTTCCTAATTAGGAACTACGTTATTATAACTGTATATAGACTCAGAATATAATTCAACAAATAGTTATTTCCTCATTAGGAACTACGTTATTATAACTGTATATATACTCAGAATATAGTTCAACATCAAGAGCTTAAACTCCAACAGTTTTCGGTCATTCTAATAACTGAAACTTTACAATTTTAACAATACCATTTCTTAAAGAGCTTAAGCTACCTAGGGTCAAAGTCAAATTTTCATAACTATTCTATTAAGATAATAATGAAGGAAATAAAAAACTGATCACATGAGCAGCAGGTCATAATCGGTAAAACGATATTTTTCTGAAGTTTGAAATTTTATAACGGTTGTTTGGCCGAGCGGTCTAAGGCGCCTGATTCAAGTATTAATTTGCTTTCCACAATTAAATTTGGAATCCTCAGGTATCGTAAGATGCAAGAGTTCGAATCTCTTAGCAACCATTTTTTTCAAAAATTTTGTTTAAACACCCGTACACCACATACATTAAACTAATAATACTTATTCTTGATAATTAAACCTCAAATTTTAAGTTAACAATGACCATAAGGTATCATTCTTATCAATCAACGCTACTATTGTTCATTCTATTTTGAACTTCTTTCTATTAATTAATCATTAGATATATAAAATAACGACTAAGCAATGCCTTTAGTTACTTCGAAAAGCTGCTAATCTTGAATATTACAAAAATTATACATTTCTAATGTAATTATATATCTAATTGAATACATATACCGTTTAAATGTTGTTTGTTTTAGAATATTCTTTAAATAGCTACCTTTATAATAATAGTTAATAAGCATTGCCGATGATGCTTATTGAAAAATTTCAAGTATTTTAATGAAAATTGTACAACAAATTGGAAAGAAAAGAGAGATAACTTGTCAAGTATCAAAGGATATCATCATAATAAAAGAATACTAGTATATTAGTAAACGGTATTATCTATACATCGATATAATGAAGTTGGTACATTTTTTAAAAAAACTTCGTAATGAACAAGTAACTATAGAATTGAAAAATAGTACAACGATATGGGGGACACTCCAGACAGTTACACCACAAATGAACGTCACATTGTCTAATGTTACATTATCTTTATCAGGTTCAAATAATTCACAAGCTCAAGCCGGTATGTATCTTTTGAAATCTGGTAGTCAATCTACTGCAGCAGGTGAAAATCAAGTTCAATTACAATTCATAAATGTTAGAGGTAATACCATTAGACAAATTATTTTACCAGATTCTTTAAATTTAGATTCATTATTAGTGGATGAAGAAGATTTGAAAAGACTTAGAAGATCAGGTCAAGTGGTGGATGATTTTGGCAAGAAGAGAAGAAGAGATTACGGTACAAATCCAGCAAAACGTGTAAGAAGAGGTGGTGTATAATGACAAATGGACATATGTTTTTTTATTCAAACCTATTGGGTAAGTGGTAGATATATATCAAGTCTGAAATAGGACTTGATTTAGTTTTTCTAATTATTTTTTTTTTTTTTTCACAGAAAAAAAAATTAATTTTATATATATATATATGTATATTATTTACAATAGTTATTTAATTATTCAAGACTATGGAATATATATTCTAAAATACCTCTTTTTTTAAGGTATGGTATCATTTCTATACCCAAGTGACTTTTGAATCTTTCTTCTTTCTTTCTAAACGTCTAGCATATTTCTGTCCCTTTGCATCAATAATCTTTTTGTCAGCATTCTCTAAAGCAACTTCAATCTTCTTCTGTCTTGCTTCTTTAGTATGTTCATATTTATGTCCCTTTGGTCTCAATACACCTTTCATTACAGGTTTATTATGATATTTATCCTCAAAGAATCTCTTTTGTGGGAAAGGAGGAAGTAAGGATTCTACACCCCATCTTGTAGCTTCTTTAAATATCACACTCGCCCGCCTTCTAGAGTATGCTGGATTTTGATATTTTTCTGTTACAGGATGTTTATTTGGGAGAAATGGGTTAGCTTTAAAATCATGCGTTGATGTAGGTTTACTACAATACTCAATATTTGGAGGATATTTCTTGAAAAAAGATTGTAATGTCTTGGGAAGCTTGTTAAAGTATTGTCTAGAACTATTCATCATCAATTGATTTGGGCTTGTCCTTACCTTGTGGTCTCTTTATCTCTTTCCTCTATGCATAATTCAATATTTAATAAACCTTTAAAATATCTTTATTTAAACCCGCATATTCTAAAAATCAGGTGTTCAAGAGCCAAAAATTCATAGAAAAGCCTTAAAAGCAATTAAATAATGTACAAAATGTGAGTTATTAGAACTAAATCTATGTATAAATATATTTATCTATATTTGTTGTTCATTTTTTTAAAATTAAAATCAAAATTTAAGTTATTCAATCAGAGCTTAAGATCTTTAGTCTCTTTATCCAATTTTGAACGTTGTTCGACATCCCAATTGTATAATCTAGCACAATTAACTTCCATAGTAGTGATCTGTTCTCTTAGATATTCTGCATCTTCTTTGGCAGTCTCGGATGAAGTAGTTACATCCTTTAGTTTCTTGGTAAGTAATTCAATAGCTTCTTCTAAAGTGTATTCCATCATAATATCAGCACCTAGCCATAGACCGACTTTTTCAGGGTTAGCCACAGCCCTAGTGTAAAGGGTATCGTTCAATTGGTAATTCATCTCAAATGTTTTTTTGTCGTCATTATCCTCAAGGTCACTGTCATCATCGTCATCAGTAGCATGCATAGTTTTACATATCTTTAGTGTATTTTCGATATCTGGAATTCTGGTGTCCAATTGTTTTATAGTTGAATTTTTGGATTCAAGCATAAACTTGTATTTGGATAGATGTTCTTGGAATTTACCAAAGACCATCTCGAAGTCAGATGGATTCTTTATGAAGTCTTCCACCTTTTCAATAAATGGTGCTTCAGGTATACCTCTTGGATTGGTCTTCTTGGTATCAAAAATTGTAGATGACATTGTTGTAGTAAATAAGAGGTGTGTAGTTATGCAAATTCAAATAGCCTTTCTCCTTCTATTGATGCTTTTATTATATTTCAAATTTTTCACAGATTGTGTGTGTTTTTTTTTAAAAGTGTCGTCGCTTATTAAATAAAAGCTTACGAAGTGTTTGGTTAATTAAAGGAATATATAGGAAATGCTATTTACTCGTACTTAGACAAATATTTACAGATTTTTATCCAGTGTAGAAGAACAATGTAGAAGGTTAAACGTCCAGAAGAAAAAAAAATCATCAAAAAAAGATGATTGTTGAGAAACTGTTCGTTGATTATTGTTTCTGGGAACGAGAGGCAATGTAGTCAGTCACAAACTTCTCTTCCTCTGGTGAATCACATAGTTTCTTAACATCCACTACGTTCTTACTTGAGTTCCATGGCTTTGGAGCCACTAGGAAAGCGACCAGGCCCATAGTACCGATAGCTAATTGATGAGCAGGGACAGCACGACCTAATATTTGATAAGTGACAGACATTGTGTATTGTATGTTATTCTTCTTTTATAAGTGTTTAGAGGTATGTATCTGGTGGGGATATGCACTCTTCTTTGACATTATTTGTGTTCTTCGAGGTTTTAATTGTTCTTGTAGAAACCCTCTTTTTAAAGGACTTTTCGGAGCCATTTGAGCCCAGCGACAGCAATTGATTGAGATGGGAGGGCATATAGAAATAGTTGTAAAGTAGTGGCTCTTGTCAAGTACTAGGCAATATTGGTGTTATTGGTTTTACTCTTAGTATATATATGTGTGTGTGGTTTATATCTATATTACAATTTAATGATAGCTATGCTTTGGAAGGGATTGTATACAGTTTCTATCATATGAGATCATATTACTGTCACTTGAATATTGGGAAGAATACCAATTATTAAAGGCACTGGCTTTAAAGAAGAAATATTCATAACATTGTTCAATATTTTACAAGGTTTTACAAGATTTTGGGGTATTATTTGTTTGTTTAATAATGATAAATAACTCGGAAATGATTACTTAAATAGGTAATTAAAATGTGATAATAATATCGACAAGAAACTATTCAATTTAATGCTCTGTCACTTGGATCTTTAAGATCTATTAATGCTGTAACAATGATACTAGATGGATAAAACTAATCATTATGTATTACCTATCCTTTTTAAAAACACAAAATTGTCCAAGAATAGTTCTTTTTGACAGAAAAAGAGCTATTATATATAGCTTAGATATTTGTAAATTAAAAAACATCTTTAAATCAATTTTTTTTTTTGCATTTAAAATATAATATATTGTAATTGAGAACTCTTGATACTTACATTCGTTTTTTTTCTCCAATTTTGTAATGAATAATTTTAATATTTTGTCTGAAGATATTAATTTATTTCCTCCCAAAGTTTACAACTAAGTATAAAATAATAAACAATACTGCAAAAAATAAAATAAAATAAAATGTTTAAGACTAAAACTCATTGAGTTTAAATGAAAGAATATAAAAATTATTATTTAAAAAATGCACAAATATATATATATATTATGTTCCTCTAAGAACAACGATTATCTATATATCATTCAATATTATAGAAAAATTATTCATACCTGGTTCATCTCGTATTTTAATCTTTTTTTGATACTTAATCATATCTTTTTTATTAATATCATTTTTCATTTGAAATAAGAAATAACATAATTTTTTAGATAATTTATATTGAATCTCTTCATAACCAAGACTTTTCATAATTTTATTAAACAACTCTCTATTCATATATCTTGAATTTGTAATACATGGCAATGGTAATACAACAAATACGTAACCATCTTTATTTAAAAATGATCTGAATCTTTTACACATTTCACCTCTACCAGCTGGTGTTGGTACAAAATTTAAAACTAATGAACATGACACTAAATCAAATTTATCATTATCTTCTTGATTCGGTATTGGTCTTTTCATAAAATCTTGTTTTTCAATACCAATGATATCATTAGAATTCTCTAAATCAATTCTAGTGACATCAAATATATTACTTGTGGAAATTTTATTATGAATACTTAATGAACCAATCTCTAATGCTGTACGTCTTTTTTTATTATCAGAAATTGGTATATTTTTTAAAATTGGTTTCATCCATTCTATAAGTAATTTAGAAGAATCACCTCCACGTTTTGGATCTTGACCAGATGTACTAGCTTTTTGATAATCATTGATTCCACCTAATTCAAATAAATTAAAGTTTATAAAATTTAAACATTCTAAAAGTTTTTCTTTATCATTAATATTATTTATATTAAGTAATGCTTTTTCCATTTCATCATTATTAAAAATTTGTTCTTTATTATAATCATTATTATCATTTATTTTAATAGTTAATTTTGAACAGATTAAATTTTTTTTAGAAGTTAAATGATGATATCTACGAATAATTTTACGAGCTTTTTTAGGTTTAATATAAGTTGTTGATTGTGTATTTAATGGTATTTTACCTGTAATAGATTTTGATTTGAATTTTTTTCTTGACAACATTTTGCTGCTATACTAAATTTTATACCAGAATTGATTTTTAAATCATAATAATAAAGTAATCAAAAAGTCTTGGAAACTTTTCATTAATAGATCTATTTAAGCTTTGTTGATATTTGAATTTTTCAATATTTTTAAAAATTTAATGTTGGCGGGAAAATATGCCGGCGATGAGATGAGCTGAAAAAATCTAAAAAATTTTGTAAACTAAGTTTAAAAAGATAGAGATTGAATATTATTATTAATAAATTGTATATTCTATTCATATTAGATTTAGATTTAGATTTCAATAGATCAAGTATTACTTATCAAAAGATGACAAGGAGTAAAAAAAATAATACCAATAAAAAGCGTTTTAATAATAATAATAAGAATGGTAAAGTTACAACACCATCTAAAAATAATAAGAAAAAAAATGATAAACCAATGAATAATAAAGCCACTAAGAAGACTAACAGTACTAAGATCTCTGCATCTGAACTTGAATGGAAAGCCGTTGATATTCCAGATAATTTAGATGATTTTGGTGGTTTTTATGGTTTAGAAGAAATTGATGGTGTTGATGTTAAAGTTGGTAAAGATGGTAAAGTCGAATTTTTCAAAGTAGATGGTGGTGAAGATGTTACAGGTGATATGGTTGGATCTAATGGTGATATTTTTGAAGAAGAGAAGGATAAAGAGGAAGAACAGAAAGAGGAGGAAGAAGATGATGAAGAATTTAAAGATTCAAAAGAAGAACAATCATTTTCTAAAGATATTGAAAATAATAAAGAAAGTGAAAGTGAAAATGAGAGTAATTATGAAAGTGCAAATGAATTAGAACCATTTTCATTTTCAAAAGTAACTGATGATGTTATTGATTCAAGTATTATACCAATCAATTTACCAAATTGGGAAAAAATCGAACCAAAATTATCATTTAAAACATTACAAACATTATCAAGATTAAATTTTACCAAACCAACTGAAATTCAAAAAAGAAGTATTCCAATTGGATTAAATGGACATGATATATTAGGTAAAGCATCAACTGGTTCAGGTAAAACATTAGCTTATGGTATACCAATAATTGAAAAAATTTTATCACAAGAAAATGATTCAAAGAAGACAGTTGGTATAGTATTTACACCAACAAGAGAATTAGCACAACAAGTTAGTAAACATTTAGAAGAATTTACATGGGGTATGAATAAGAATAGTGTTATATGTTTAACTGGTGGTATGTCATTACAAAAACAAGAAAGATTATTAAGTTATGAAGATGGAGCAGGTAAAATCGTTGTTAGTACACCTGGTAGATTTTTAGAAATATTAGAAATTAAAAAAGAATGTATTAAAAGATTTAGTGAAATTGATATATTAGTATTAGATGAAGCTGATAGATTATTACAAGATGGTCATTTTGAAGAATTTGAAAGAATATTAAAATTATTAGGTAGTTCAAGAAGGGAATTATCTAAAAGTAGAAATAATTTTTGGCAAACTATGGTATTTTCAGCAACATTTTCATTAAATTTATTTGATAAATTAGATAAGAATCATAATTATAAGAAGAGAAAAAATAATGATGAAGATGAAATGGATGAAATTGTTAAAAAATTAATGGAAAAGATACATTTTAAGAGTAAACCAATAATCATTGATACTAATCCAATTGAGAGTATTAATAATAAAATTTATGAGACATTAATTGAATGTGAACCATTAGAGAGAGATTTATATGTATATTATTTTTTAATAATGTATGGTGGATCAACAATAATTTTTTGTAATAGTATTAATAGTGTTAAAAGGTTAAGTCAATTTTTAAGATTATTAAATATTCATGCAATTGGTATACATAGTGGTATGATACAAAAACAAAGAATGAGATCAATGGAAAGATTTATTAAAAATAGTAAAGCAAATCAAGATTGTGTATTAATAGCTACAGATGTAGCAGCTAGAGGTATTGATATACCAAGTATTGATCATGTTATACATTATCATACACCACGCAGTAGTGATGTATATATTCATCGTAGTGGTCGTGCGGCAAGAGGTATTAATGGTGAAGGTGTTAGTGTTGTAATTAGTAGTGCAGAAGAATCAGCTAGTAGTTTAAGAAATTTAATTAAAAAGATAGGTAAGAAGAAAATGTTACCATTATTAAATATTGAAATGGATATTGTTGGACAAATTAGAGAAAGGTGTAGAGTCGCAAGAGAGATTAGTAATGATGAGAGTAAGAAGAATGTTGATAAGAAAGATGAAGATTGGAGTAAGCAAGCGGCTAAGGATTTAGGATTAGATGATAGTGATGAGGAAGATGAAGAGATAGATGATAGGAAGATTGAGATAAGAAATAAGAGAAATTATTTAAAGACATTATTGAAGGAAAAGATTAGAAAAGATAGACGTCGTAAATATATTACTGGCGGTTTGTCTAATTTAGCAGATCAAGTAGTACATAATAAAGGACATGACAAGATTGTGGGACATGCTAATATGGATGCCTTAGAACAATTACGTAATAAGAAGAGAAAGAAGAGTGTCGAGTAGAAGGGACAGAGACAGAGAGAGACAGACAATATAACCATTTGAGTTAGTGCACACAACAATATATAAAGATATAAACAATTAAATGAATTAGTATATAGAATAATATATAAATAAAACACGACCCATTCATTATTATATCATTCAGTATACTATCTCAACCACACCTTCAAGGCCCTGACAACCACCTTCCAGGTCTGCTTCCAAGTATATATAGCAAGCCTTTGGCAACGTTGAGCTCTGGCTTCAGGCCAATGCTAGAAGCTCTTTGTGGCTGCCTGCTGGTGGCAGCGGGAAACCCGTGCCCCGCGCAGCCTGAAGAGCTGTTTTGAGAGGAGAGAAAAGAAGCTGCTGCTGGTGAGAGCAGGAGACGGCGTGGATTGATTCTAGTTGGAAGGGATTTGTTTGAAAGAAATAGTTGTTGGAATAGTTAATTAATTAATTTAATTAATTAATTAAATTAATTTAGTTAATTTAGTTAGTTGATGATGATGATGAACTGATGATACAAAGGTAGGGTTCTTGTTTGGTCTGGTCTGGTGTAGTATTTTTTTTTTCATTGTCTGGATGGTATATAAGCAAGTGCGATTGGGGTTTGAAATTTTTGTATTTCCCATTGTTTCTTTGTAAAATTTTATTTCTTGTATTAAATTTATTTATTTATTTATTGTTTTTTTTAGTATACCAAGACTATAATTTTTTAGTTCCTCAATAATATACAATCAATAATGTCTGCTACTATCCCAAAGACTCAAAAAGGTGTTATCTTTTACGAACACAGTGGTCCATTAGAATACAAGGACTTACCAGTTCCAACCCCAAAGCCAAATGAATTATTGATTAACATCAAATATTCTGGTGTTTGTCACACTGATTTACACGCTTGGAAGGGTGACTGGCCTTTAGATGTCAAATTACCATTAGTTGGTGGTCACGAAGGTGCCGGTGTTGTTGTCGCCATGGGTTCTTCCGTTAAAGGTTGGAAATTAGGTGATTTAGCCGGTGTTAAGTGGTTAAACGGTTCTTGTATGAACTGTGAAGAATGTGAATTATCTAATGAATCTAACTGTCCAGAAGCTGATTTATCCGGTTACACTCACGATGGTTCTTTCCAACAATACTGTACCGCTGATGCCGTTCAAGCCGCTAAGATTCCAAAGGGTACTGACTTAGCTGAAGTCGCCCCAATCTTATGTGCTGGTGTTACCGTCTACAAGGCTTTGAAGTCTGCTAACTTAGCCGCCGGTCAATGGGTTGCCATCTCTGGTGCTTGTGGTGGTTTAGGTTCTTTAGCTATCCAATTCGCCAAGGCTATGGGTTTAAGAGTCTTAGGTATTGATGGTGGTGATGAAAAGAAGAAGATGTTCCACGAATTAGGTGGTGAAGTTTTCTTAGATTTCAGATTAATCAAGGACATGGATGCTGAAGTTATCAAGGCTACTAACGGTGGTGCTCATGGTGTCATCAATGTCTCCGTCTCTGAAGCCGCTATTGAAGCTTCTACCAGATACGTTAGATCTAACGGTACCGTTGTTTTAGTTGGTTTACCAGCTAATGCTTACTGTAAATCCGAAGTTTTCTCTCAAGTCGTTAAGTCTTACAAGATTGTCGGTTCTTACGTTGGTAACAGAGCTGACACTAGAGAAGCTTTAGATTTCTTCGCTAGAGGTTTAGTCAAGTCTCCAATTCACGTTGTTGGTTTATCTGAATTACCACCAATTTACGAAAAGATGGAAAAGGGTCAAATCTTAGGTAGATACGTTGTTGACACTTCTAAATAAGCAAATTAATTTACACTATTGTTGTTATTATTAACTTGTTTTTTTATTATACGTCTCTCCATTTTAATGAATTTTATTAATAATATTTATTTATTTATAATAATAAATAATTTATCTATATATAATTGAAAATTATCTTTTTTTTTTTTCTCTCTGAATTACAAATTTTAAGAAATAGGCAAATCTAAGATCCACTCTATCTTATATATATTAGAATTAAAGATATTTGATAGATACAAAAGTGTGTTAAGATAGAAGATTTAACACTAGTTCTTACATGATTATCAACTTTATCTGTATCTTCATAG
This sequence comes from Yueomyces sinensis, assembly GCA_030581855.1. Lineage (NCBI taxonomy): Eukaryota > Fungi > Ascomycota > Saccharomycetes > Saccharomycetales > Saccharomycetaceae > Yueomyces > Yueomyces sinensis. The sequence continues at coordinate 10,206 of JAKTVU010000090.1, forward strand.
ATATTATCAACCAATACTAGTTTTATATATCAAAATTATATATTTTACATTCTATCTTTCAATCATACTTGTTTAATAGCTTAGATCTAATATTACTTATACCAATATATCTCTAATTAGCTTGTCTGCTTGTTAAATCTTGTCTTCTTCTCTTGACTTTAACCCCCCTTATTTTTCCTTCATTTTTAAAAATTTCAAAAAAAACGTGATTTTAATCTGTAAATAGAAGAATCTTGAAAAAATTTTGAAATTTCAAATTAAACTAGTTTAATCTTTAAAATTAAAGATTGATTAGATACAATATTATAGATATATCAATTGCATATATATTATTCAGATCAATTGAGATCACCCCCCTTCCGCTCCAATTTATACATTCTTTCTCCTACGCCTTTAATACATTAAACAATTATATTATTAAAGGGCGTTCGAAAATATGAGTACTAATAATTCACATCATAATACTAATTCTTCCTCCTCTCCTGGTAATTCTAAAAATAATTCAAATCCAATACCTTCTGCTTCTTTAACTTTAAGTTATGCTTTAGTACCACCACATTCAAGAGGTTCTCAAGATACACATATTTTACCAATTACAAAAATATTATTCCCTGATTATTCTTCTTTAAATATTGATAATACTTTTTATTTCTTAACTTGTTCCAGAGATGGTTCCATTATTAAACATAATTGTAATGAAAATGGTTTACCAATTGATAGTAAACGTATGTTAGCACATTCTGATTGGGTTAATGATATTATTTGGGCTGATAAAAATGATTGTTTCATTTCTGTATCAAATGATTTCTCAATTGTATTACATACTTTAGATCCAAAATTAGATACATGGGAAATTAGAATTATAGGTGATCATGATGATTATATTAGATCGATTGTTCATATATCTACTTGTGATGATGATACGAATTTTATATTCGCTACAGCAGGTTTAGATAAAATTATTAAAATTTGGTCTTTAGATAAATTTACTAGAGAAGTTACACTTTTACACACTTTTGATAATTCACAAGATAATGATACAGGTTCAATATATAGTATGGTATCACCAAAAGAAAAATTAACAAATGTACCATATGATTTAATAGTTGGTGATAATAATGGTAATATTATCTTCTATTCTTGTACAGATTTAAAAGAAATTTATAGATTGAAGAATTCACATAAAAAAAATGTTAAATGTATGCAAATCGTTGATAATTCAACTAGATTATTAACAGCAGGTGCTGATAATTGTATCATTATTTGGAATATTACTAATGATTTTGAAAAACCTAAAAAAATTGGTCATTATAGATGGAAACATTTAGTTTGGTGTATTTATGGTGATTCAGTTAATGATTTATTCGTTGGTGATTCTTCAGGTGCACTTGAAAAAGTTTCATTTAAAAATTTAACTAAACCTGAAATGTTAACTATTTATAATCCAAATAACCACAGAAATAATACCTCCAAGAAACCATTTGGTGGTATTTTAGATATTTGTCTATTACCTTCAAAATCTGTATTATTCTCATTCTCAACAGATTCTAATTTAAATAGATTAGATTTAACTACAAAAAATTTAACTGTTAAAAAAGGTGGTTTCGCTTTAGTTAAAAGTTCATTATTAACAAATAGAAGGCATGTTATTACTGAAAATACAAAATCAGAAATACAAAGATGGGATATTATATCTTGTGAACTTTTAGATACTTTCCCACCATCAGAAGGTAATTTTGATGAAGTTGTAATGAAATATACTTCAGAAGAAATTTTAAATCATTGGTGTACCGTATCAATTAAAGTTGGTATGCTTTATATTAAATTAAATACAAAATTATTAGATACTGAAATTTATGGTTCAGATTTACAAAGGTATACAGTAATTAATGGTATTAAATTAAATAATGATGAAAGATATAATATTGGTAAAGTTTTAATTAATTCATTATTTAATGAATTCGTAGGTTTTGAAACTGAAAAGGATAAATTTTTTAGAAGATCTTTATTAGCTAAAAGAATGAAAGAATCTTTAACATTAACTAATAATGACAGTAATAATAATAAAATTCCTTCAGTTGCTGATAATAAAACAAATAATCTTTATATTAATAAATCGTCATTACAGGATGATACTAATACCTCGGATACAGATAATAAATTAAATGTTGCATTACCATCATCTCCAATTATAGCTCATACTCATGGACCATCTTCTTCAATAAATAAAAAATTATCAATAAATACAATGAAAAATTCAAATGAATTGAAAACTGTTGGTCAACAAGATTTAAGTTCAAATGAACTAATGGAATCACCACTACCTACTGTTGCAAGTCAAAATTATTCAATAAATGCAACAACTACTACACCAACAATGACACAAGTTCAAAATACTTCGATGAACGAACATACTCCACAACCAAGTTTCTTAAGTGCACATGAATTCCCTCAACATACACCTGTAGTAATTGATGATACAACAAAAAATATTAATAATGAAACCCCAAAGAAAATTGATGAAGAAGAAAATGATACTTCATCAAGTAAATCAAGTTTAGGTCCACTCCCCTCTGAAGCTTCTTCTATGAAAAAAACTGGAAGTGGCGTATCTGCTGCAAATACTTCATTATTATCACTTGGTGATGATAAACATGATAAAAAAAATAATTCAGAGTATATGATAGGTTTAATAGATAAAATGCATAATGATTATGAAGAATATATTCATAATCCAAAATCAACTAAAAAAATACCAGATTCAAAAATTACTAGAGATGTAAAATCTCCAATATTTGAAATTAAATCAGGTAGTGTTATTATAGTTCAAAGTTGGTCATCTAATTGTTGTGGTGGTCGTGTAGTATTTAATACATATTTACCAGCTCCAAGGAATGTAGAACAAGATAATTCAAAGGATGATAACCATAGTATATCTGAAGATGATATTATAAATAATTTATCCCTAATGAATGAACAATTAAATATGTACGATTTCATTGACTATGAAAATGGTACAGCAGTTAATCGTAGATTAATATTTGAACAATTAGAACAAAATTTACCATTCTGGTTTAGTAAAATTTTATTAAATGATACAAGAGTAATCAAAATTCAACATAAATTAAGTTTCCAAATTATGATGTGGAATCCTGTTGCAGAATACACTGAATATTCATCAGGTAAGAAGAAACAAGGCGATGATCGTAAAAACTCCTCTTCATTACAAGGACTCATGAGCTTCGGTAAGAAGTCTTCAAAGACAAATCCTGCTATAGATCTTCCAAAGTTAAAGGAACCAAACTCTAAATTGATAGCACCAGAGATGATTAAAGTGAAAAAGATCAAGACTTATATTGTTGAAAGATTCGACTACAGAACAACAGAGATGAGGAATAAAGTTGATCCAAACGACTGGATAGAACTGCTGTGTAGAGACAAAGTATTAGACAGTGAAATGACATTGAAATCTGTTAAAACCTTGTATTGGAAGTCACAAAATGATATTGTCATCCAATTCAGAAGAAAGTTGTAAAATTATTCAAATTTTTCAATTTTTTTTCATATTTACGACAACTAGAAATTTCTTACAGAGAGATTCTCTTTTTTAATTATATATTATTAATTTTATATGATATTTAACCCTTTATGATCACTAATTTTTAATTCTATTCTGTTAATTCAGCTTTTATCTGCCAATAGCTTGATATCTTGATTTATGGGAAACTACTTGAACTTTAAAGAAAAAGCATCGAAAAATAGCATGTGCAAAGCTTATATAACGTTTTAGACAAAAATACAGAATTCTATAAAGGAATCATATACAGCTACATCCTGTATTGTGTTTTCAAGGAACTATAAAGATGTTTAACCCATTACTACCCATCGTTTTGCTCTTATCTACCATTAGTAACGTGGTTTATTCAAATGTGGATGTTACTGCTGACAATGACAAAGCCGTTATAAGCCATGTTCAGAACGTCACAAGTATGAAGTTCTTCTACGATAGAGTCAATACTGTAGAAAACTACACAGTTATCAAACATTATGCTAATTGGTGTCGTCATTGTAAGAAATTAGCCCCAATATACGAGGAGCTTGCTGCTAAATTCGCTGAAGAGGGCAGGGATAATGTAAATTTCTTACAGGTTAATTGTGGTTCATTTGGATCATTGTGCAAAGGAATGAGAGGATATCCTATGGTACAGGTGATAAAACGTCGTTTCAGACCTGAAAAGGGAGTATTCGATGGCATCATGGAAAAACCATATTATAAGCGCCTATGGATATGGGCCAGGTATCAATTCAAGAATCCAGAATGGAAAGTTGAAGAAAATAGGAGTACTTTATTTGAAGGTAAAAGAACATTAGAAAATCTTTACAACTTTATCGATACCTCTATTGAAAAAAATGAATTACTAGGCAGAGTTATTGACATTCTTGATGAAAACTATGTGTGCACTGATAAATTATGTGAAGAAGGAAGATTTTATTATCAAACTGCTATCCTTCCAATAACGTCAGGTAATTCTGATCAATACAAACTTTTGGATGAAGAAAGAAATAAACTTGAAGAAATTGAAGATTTAGATGATAGTACTAAAAAATTACTATCTCGTATTATAAGTTATTTCGAGGACCAACTACCTGAATTGACAGAACCACAACTAAAAGCAGATGAACTTTGAATACTAAAGTGTATGTGCAATATGTTATAGAGTTATATTTTGGTTTTTTAATTAAGACGTGATTTCTTCCTATAAAAACTAACAAGTTACTAGCTCACTTGTAATTAATGAACGTTAGCATGCACTCAATTGAACATTATTATTCTTAAGATATATATACCTTACTTCATAATATTTATATACGTATAGAGAAGGGAAAATATTACTATTTAAATATAGATCTTGCTTTGAATGTCAACAAAACAAAAAATATTATTCTCTATTTTGATTATCAAATGATTTTAATTCATATTCAAGTCTACCAATATCTTGAGTTAAACTATCATTCTCGATATTTTGTTTTTTTATTAGATCAGAAAGGAATTTATTACTACGAATAAAAAATATGTGCTTTGTCACCATTTCCTCTAATAAAATATTTTTAATAGCATGAGTAAAAAATTCACCTATGAAATCGGTAATTTCTGATACTAATTCATCATTTATATTTACTCCTTTCTTTACCTGAACCATATAATTATTCAGAATTTCTAGATTTTTAAGATTTAAATTAATTGTACCTTCATTAAATTTATTATTAGCTTCGAAAAAATATTTCATGAATGATAAAGTCTCAGACTGAAATTCATCTAAAATTTCATATTTAATCGAGATTTCTCTTTTTTGATCCAATAAATTTTCTAATTTTGAATTTTCTGTTAAACATTGTTTATGAATTTTAGAGTTTTCAAGTTTCAATCGATCATACATATTCTTTGTTTGTATCAAAAAATCATCTCCATTCATAGGCAATTCTTTTGCATTTGCCTCATTAACTAATTTTTGTAACTTTTTTGAATTCAAATCATGGAAATTTAGTAAAGTTTTATGAGTATTTTTAAGATTATGAAAATTGTTCTTCTTATCTGACAATATTTTTTTTAACGAATCGATCTCTTCAGACAAAATATCAATTTGTTTCTCCTTGATTAAAATATCTTCTTCAAAAGCTTTTTTATTTTTAAAGTTATTTATGCCAGTATTACTGTTTTTTTGTACAATATTATAATTTACAGAATCTTCTCTAATGTTTGCAGTTTTCTCATCCAATGCTTTCTGTTCTTCTTTGTGTATTTGCTCATCTATATTAAGCAGCAAACTCTGTAACGTATCCCATTCTTCTTGTGACTTTGCAATTTCGATATTACAGTTTAATAGTAATTGGAATATATCTGCTATATCATTTTGCATATTACACATTTGCTGTTTTTCATATAGTAACTCTTCATTTTGACAGATTGCTTCAATACGATTATAGATACAATCAATAATGTTAATCAGTGAAATATTTGATGGATTTGGAAACAAATCTTTGAAGGATAAATTAAGACGATCAAAAATCATTTCAAAATTGTTAAAAGTATTAGAATTAATATCAGATTTTATGTTATCTAAATTAGCATTTTTGAAGGAATGAATATCCTCTTTATTCATGTATGCATAATCGATTTTATGATTCTGCTTTTCTAATTGAGGATCATTTCTATTGAAATTACTTTTACTTAAATTTCGTCTTATTGGGGTAATGGGAGTAGATTTCACCACTTTGTTGTTGCTAAAAACACTTTTCTCACCAATACTACATACATTAGAATGTACTTCACCTGCACGACTTGAAGTATTGGATGCACAATCCTCATCACCACTATGTGTACTATTTGAAGAGAAGAAATTATTTGTATTTGAATATTCATAAGAAGGGTTCAATTTTTCATTATTAACATTTTGAAAAGTAGGATCTTGCGACATAAGACCTGGGATATTTCCACGATTATGTGGATCCATTACATATGATTTTGTCAAATATTCATCATTCGAATTAAATTCGGATTCAAGTTTAGATTTATCATTATCATCTTTGATAATTTTATTACTTTTTGTCTTATTGGAGGGTTTATCACCCCAATATCTCCAGAATTTAGATGTTGTAGTTAGATCTTCTTTATAATTATCCATTTTTTCTTCTAGAGACTTCCTAAAAGGACTATCACTTATTTGTATCTCATCTAATAGTGGTTGATTCTTTTCACTACTGTTCATTATTCCATTACTATCCAAAGTGGTTTTATCATTTAATTTTTCATCTTCTTGATTATTCTTATCTTTATCGAGAGTAGTCCCACTTTTTTTATACCTGTTGTGATGCAAAGAAAAATGTCTTCTAAACCAATTTTCTCTATGAGATTTAGTTGGAGAACTTCGATTACTTGAAGGTAGTTGTTCCCTTTCGGTTAAATCTGATGGATTAGCAACTTGATCAATACTACTCTTTGAGACCTCCATACCAATTCAAACGTATCTGATTGAGCAGGGCGGCTAATTCTTATTGAAACAAACTCGTTGATAATATATTCTAAGAAGGAGAAAAATTTAAAACTTTATTAAAGAAAACAATACTAGAGTATAAAATAATCTGAAAAATTATTTTTTAGTAGCTTTTTTCTCTAAACTTCTACTTTTTTCATCTCTTTCTATATTTTGTGTTAGACAAGCTTAGCAATAAGTTGAAAGAAGGTGTACACAAAAATGCCAAAAAAAATGAAAAAAAATAAAAAACGATCAACATTGCAAAAAAAATTTTAAGTATGTTTCAATAATATACTTATATTATTTAATGACTTAGATTTTTGAATTAGATAAAAAAATATGTGGATCTGTTAGTGAAAATAAACATGGATTTAATTACAGCATGCAAACAAAAGATATAGAATGACAAAAAAAAAAAAAATAAAATAAAACAAAGGATGAATGATATCAAATAGATCTACATTTTATTTAAGCAATAGATTGATATCCATTATGGCTCTTTATTATATTTTTTTTATAGTTTTTATAGTAGAAAAATTGAAGAAATATGACACCATCCATGAATAAGGTACCTAAACTACCGATTAACCATGGAGCATTAATGATTAAATATTTTGTATCTTTAGCGATGACTAAAACAGAGAAGATAAATGTAGTATTACCTAAGAATGCAAAAAGGAAGAATAAGAAAGAAATACCTTCACATGATTTTCTTTGATAATTTAAAAGGATCTGAGGGATACGTGAACCCAAGTATAAGATAGCACTGACATAACCAAATAATTGTGCTAACCAATTCATAGTAAGTTCTGGTTTGGATATAGATTCACCACTCTTATGACAATATGATATATACCAAGAGAGGAAACCACCAAGGATAACAGTTGTAACGATGAAAAGATCTTTAATGGTAAATTGTGAAGTTTCTTGCTTTAATATGCTGTTGATATCATCTTCCGGAATACCTGTTAAAGGAGTAGGGTTGATAGAGGCAAGGTTACCCATAGAAGCAGAGTCATTATTATTGTTATTACTATTTGTGAATTCATCAATTCTTTCCATGATACTACCATGTAAAGGGACGGGAGAGCTATTTGAAGTATTCAGAAGTGGTTGGTGTTCATGGAAGACATCTTCTAATACATTTTCTGAAATAGGATTAGCAGGAGATAAATGAATAGGATCAATTTTTTCTTCACTACCATAAAATAGACATTGAATCAATAAGATAATATCAGCTAAGGTATAATAAGCAGCCAAAATGATCATAGTTAACAACAGATGCTGCATCATAGCACCTACTACGTTGAAGACATCACCTGCCAACCATAACACTATGAATAGTAAAGATAGACCTTCAGAGGATTTTCTATAGAAATTTTCGTATATTTGAGGGACAAACACGATAACCCAGCAAGCGATAGAGATAGAACCTGTCAGTTCACTTAAATTTTCAGCTGTAAATTCAATAGGCTTCAAGTACATCATGATATAAGTGTAATAGTGTCTAGTTCTTGTTCTTTTTTTTGTTCTTGCACAGAAGGTATGAGTAATAAAGCCCCTTAAGCAAAAGCAGGCCACAGAAAAAGTATCTTAAATGAAGCGTACTCTAATATAATACTTGGTGATATGGTCCAATATACAAAACAAAAATGGTAAACCAACTATTCTGTCAGATACTTCTCGATGTTCTTCTTGAAATTGCAGATACTTTTCGTCCTGTCTTCTTTCTCCATATTCCTTATAGCTCATCGCATCACGTGTACATTCCAGGGATCTACGCAGAAGAATCTACAATGAATTTTCAACTAAAGAAAGCTAGTTAACCCTAAGTATTCGCTAAACCCTCATTATCCTCATATTTTGGAGAATATTCAGTAGTTGATTAGTGTGATATGCTCATATCTGGCTTCAAAATAGCTAATTCCTGGATGCATATGGATCATGGGAGAGGAACTCTTATTTTGTTTCATTTTTTCCATCATAAATTGATCCATACCAAACATAATAGAGAATTGGACCTTGCATAACTCTTACTCTTTTAGAAATGCTTCTATTTTTAAGTTTCTTTGGAAGTGAACCCTTATATTACCAGATCTTTAAATTTCAGGCTCATCGCGTAAAGTTAAGCTGAAATTTCCCACGTAACAAACAGCTGGAAATATGTACAATTTAATGAAATATTTTATATTTCTTAATATATATATATATAATAGTTCTTATAGGATAAATGAAAGTCATTGGAACTAATCATACCATAGTTGCTTAAGTAGGATGTCAAAAGTTAGTTTGACTTTGGAACTACCTTGGGTCGAGAAATATAGACCTAAGGTCCTGGATGACGTTGTAGGTAATCAAGACACCATTTTAAGGTTGAAACAAATTGCATTAGATGGTAATATGCCTCACATGATTATCTCAGGTATGCCAGGTATTGGTAAAACTACATCTATTCATTGTTTAGCACATGAACTTTTAGGTGATTCTTATAGCCAAGCCGTATTGGAATTAAATGCTAGTGACGACAGAGGTATAGATGTTGTTAGAAACCAAATCAAACATTTTGCACAAAAGAAATGCCAATTACCTACTGGTAAACATAAGATTATCATCTTGGATGAAGCTGACTCTATGACATCCGGTGCCCAACAAGCTTTGAGAAGAACAATGGAACTTTACTCTAATTCAACCAGATTCGCATTCGCTTGTAATCAATCAAATAAAATTATTGAACCATTACAAAGTAGATGTGCTATTTTACGTTATACTAAATTATCAGATGAAGAAGTTCTTACAAGATTACTTCAAATTATTGAAAAGGAAGATGTTAAATATACAAACGATGGTCTTGAAGCAATTATCTTCACAGCTGAAGGTGATATGAGACAAGCTATTAATAATTTACAAAGTACAGTAGCTGGTCATGGTTTGGTAAATGGTGATAACGTCTTTAAAATTGTAGATTCTCCACATCCATTAATAGTTAAAAAGATGTTATTATCAGAAAAATTAGATGATTCTTTAAATATTTTGAAAATTGATCTGTGGAATAAAGGTTATTCCGCTATTGATATCGTTACTACTTCTTTTAGAGTAACTAAAACATTATATCAGATTAAGGAAGCTCAGAGGTTAGAAATGATTAAAGAAATTGGTATTGCACATATGAGAATATTAGAAGGTGTTGGTACTTATTTACAATTGGCATCAATGCTTGCAAAATTACATAAATTGCAACAAGCTTAATAACAAGAAAAAAATAATATTCTCTTTAAAAAAATACTAAAAAATACTAGATTTATATATAAAAGTATATCAATATATATAGTTGTCCATTCATAAATTTATCTATCAAATAATTAATGATAAACTTTCAAATTAATAAAATCCTTCAGGAACACCTTTTGCAGGCTGTTGAGTAATATCCATAAATAAACCACCTTCACTAAAACCAAACCATTGAAATCTTGGCTTAGGTTCTTCTTCTGTACCTTCTTCGCCTACTGGATTCATTAATTCTTGAATTACCTTATAAGCCTCAACATCAGAGTATGGAACACCATTTTTTGGATCGAAATATTGACATGGTTTATGTGATATTAGACATTTCTTTCTATTACCATTAGGTAAAAATACACCTGTACATGCAGGTGTCTTGATTACAATATCCATCTCTTTATTAAATTCTTCACCAGTATCATGTACCATTTTTTTATGATATTCACCAAATGCAGGGAAATTATCTAAAAATGATAAATTTGGCATGAATGCAAATTTATCCATTGAATTCTTATTTTCTTCTAGCTTAGTCAATTTTAAGATAGGCTCTAATTCATTATCAGGTAATTTTGTAATATGGTTCCATTCTTCACCAAATAATACATTATTCTCATTTTCAATATTTTTTTCTGTTCCAAATTTATATAAGGTGATAAAATTCTTTGCAAGTAATTGGTCAGGACCTTCATATTCTAAAATATCATCCTTATCGTTTTTCGAATCTTCATTGGGTTTCTCAAAGATTGAATCATCTTCAGAAGTGACATTACTATCTGATTGTATCTTGACTGGTTCCAATGTTTGGTCAATGATTTTGATATCTAATTTTTCAGAAAACACAACTTGTTTAACAGTTGTATCATCATTAGATGCGGGTATACTTTCAGATCCCAATTTTGAATCACTTACATTTTCTTTGTCATCATTGCTGTTTGATGAAGTGTGGTCAATAACATCAGCTGAACTTTTTTCTTCAATTGCAGTTGGTGTTGTAGAATCGGCCACAATTTGAGAATCAGTATTGATAGTAGAGCTTTCTCTACTTAATTCTTGAGATGTCATATTTTTAGAAGTATTTTCAATCTCACTATTTGAATTAATATTTGCTTGTTTGGAATTAACGTTATCATTCTCAATATCGTTAGTTTTGATTCGACTTTCGTCATTCTCTGATTCAGTTGGCTTGATTATACTATCAATCTTAGCCATTTTTGTTATAGTATTCACATTTTCCTCTTCAACCTTATCTTTTTTATCGATGGAGCCAGCCAATGGGGTATCATTTGTGGATTTAGTTTCAGCAGTTGACACAACTTCTGCTTTGGTTTCTGGAGGAGGTAATACCTCACTTTGAGATCCGTCATCATTAGATGTTGTATTTTGTTCCGTAGAGGGTATAACTGGTTCTACTGATTGTGAGGGACTTTTAATTGAAGAATCATTAATATTTTCTGTATTATCTGGGTCAGTTTTAATTTTGCTTTCTTCTCCAGTTGAAATTTGGCTTTGTTGTTTTGTATCTTTTATATTCGATTCCTTCTTTGCTTCTTCTTTTTTCTTTTGCTCTTCAGCAGCTGCAGCCGCAGCAGCTAGTGCTAATTGTTTTTTAGTTGGACGTTTTGGATATTTTTTTTTCTTTTTATTTCTTTTCTGTAATTGTTCTTCCCAAAATTTTCTATCTTCAATTTCCATTATTGGTGTAATATTCATTGCAGTGGAAAGATGAGATATGATAATATCACCATTTTTAAATTTCATTTTTTGTTTTGCTTGCATTGCCATTCTAGATTTTTTCTTTGAAAGTTCTTGTTCTTTATATTTATTTAAACTTTGTAAATTAATTCGTTCAGTCTCTATTGCTATATTTAATCTATCTTCTTGAGTCAATATATGTTCTTTCTGTTGCTCTTTCTGTTTTCGTATTCTCTCTTGAATAATCTTTCTCTTTTCTTCAGCTTTTGATAATTTTTCAAATACCATTAATTTATTTGCCACTACTGAAGATCTTTTAGAAGTTCTTCTATTTGTTTCAAGTAAACTATCGGCGCTTAATAAATCCAAATTTGAATGTTTTCTTTTCACAACTGATACTTTATCCTTAGAACTTGTATTATCTGAGACTTTTGCTCTTTTAACGATAAGCGGTATCTTATTCTTGCTTCTTTTCCTTTTACTAGATAATTTTTCTTGTCTTTTTAATTCTTTTTCACCTGCTTCTTCATCATCTTCATCCTCATCTTTATCAGATTCAGACTCACTCAACATCATATCATCATTATTTACCTCTTCATTAGTAACATCGGCTATATGCTTTTGCTTGTCATCTCCTAGACTAGCTTCAGTTGCAGAAGTTTCTGCATCAACATCATCATCATCGCCGATATTAAACTCCTCATCGTTTTCTTCATCTTGGAATAGAAAATCCAATTCATCTTCATTCATATGCTGTGTTCTATTCTCCATATCCTTTATCTCTTGCTCCAAAAGAGCTTTCATCTTATTACCAGCATTGGATCTGCGTTGTCGTTTTGACATAATAAACTGTTCTGTATCGTCACTCATTCTTACTGGTTAAAGTCTTTAAAAGCAAAACTTTCTTAATCTATTCTATCACACAATCAGTAGGTGTAACAATGCATATGCTTATGTCTTAATATCGTGATATACTTTTTCTTGCCTTTGTTTAAATTTAAAGTTATTATCTTTAAATTTCATCAATTTTTAAAAGAGCCTATATCTTAGCACCTAATTTCGGCAAGCTGAAAAATAATAAATACAGTCATAATATCTAATAATAAGAGATACTTTACATAATAAAAAGCTAAGTCTAATAAATATATTTAATAATAATACCCTAACATCTATATTTAAAAAATATGGAGTATGAATTAAATTATGAAAAAAGTATATATTAAAATTGGAAGTATGAGGGGTATTATTTCAGTCTCAGGATCAGCTTGGGCGGTTTTAATATTTATGCATTTTCTAAAGCTTTATCAGCTTCTTTCATCTCTGGTTCTTCATCAATAAAGTCAGGTAAAGTGTTGGTAAGATAAGAAGGAACACCTCCAACTTCTTCACCAATTGATTCATCGAAACCTTCTTCTGCAAGTGCATCTAATTCAGCATCCAAATCAGCTTCATCTATATCTTCTAAATCATTTCCTAATGTATTAGTAGCTAATATTTCTTGTAATTCATCACCTTGTTCGATTAAATCTAACATTTCATCTTGCATATCTTGTAATTTATCGATATTAATTTTACCATATTGTGCTTTTAATGCTTTATTAGTTTGTTTTAATGCATTTACAGTTACCATTGTATTTTGTAAATTTGCAGAAGTCATTTGTGCTTGCGTCATAGACCAAGATTGTGAATCCATTGAATCTCTCATACTCTCTAATTGTTTTCTTTTATTTAATAATTTTAATGCTTGTGCTCTTAATGGTTTTTGACCTAAACTAGTCTTTGAATTTGATATTTTTTTTTGTAAACCTTGCAATTGAAAATTGATTTGTGATATTTGTGTATCTAATTGTGAAATTCTTTGTACTAAACCTTGTTGTGCTTGATCCATAGCCTTTGATGAATCTTGCATCAGTTGATCATGACTTTTTCCTTTATTATAACCAAATATTCTATTCATTTTTGAACGGCTTTCTTTTTTTGTTATGTATACAGACTAGTAATGTGATGTATTATATTCTAGTATTAACTAAATATCCTTGAGTATTCTATTATCTTGTTTAATTAGGGTTGATTTTTAAGTTACTTAATCTTCTTTTTCTCTGTCTAAGGTCTCTTTTTTTCTTCTTCAAATTAAATCTCCGCTTAACTCTAACTTTTAAAATTATACAATATAAAGTTACTATTCCAACACTAAGAACAGTTTAATAACAATAAAAAGAAATACTTTTATGATCTTTGAATATTTAACTATATATATATACCAACAATTCTAATATCATTACACACCCGTACACCACATACAAATCCAGATTGCAAAAATATAATGCGAAAGCCGGGAATCGAACCCGGGGCCCAACGATGGCAACGTTGGATTTTACCACTAAACCACCTTCGCAGAAACAAATTGGACAAGTCCGGAGTCGAACCGAAGACCTCTCCCATGCTAAGGGAGCGCGCTACCAACTACGCCACATGCCCATTTTAAATGGTTGAAATTGTGGTAATGTGAGGTCTTTAGAGATGATGTTCTTGATTCGTGTCTTAATATATTAAATATATTAAGTGACGTTTTCTAAAATTAGTGTAAATATGTTAAACTATTTATCTTACTTA
>JAKTVU010000091.1:0-23166 GCA_030581855.1 Yueomyces sinensis
ACTAGTTTGAATAGCGTTTTGATGGTTTTAATATCTAATATATAACTAATTTAATTGAGCTAATATCATATTATTTTTTTAAAAGTTCTTAATTTTTGAAGATCTTCGATTTTAAGATATCTAAAGAGCTTGGCGGCCATCTTTTCTTATTATTATAATTCCTTTTTACAAGAGATCTTGAAATTTCTTAATCAAGTAATTTAATACACCAATAACCGCTCATTTCTTTTATTTTCAAATATTTTCACTTATATTGGCAAAGTCTAATAGATATTATAGAAGGGTATTATTATATAATTGGTACTAGTATTAGCAGTATCAATAGTAGCTCTAAGCGGTTTAAAGAGTGAGAAGTACCTATTTTTGGTGTTAAGTATATGATGAATAATACTATCAAGTGATTTATTACATATCGATTATATACATACCCTTCTCTATTTCTAATTCTTTTACTAGAGATAATATTTACTGCTATATCATCATCTGAGATACTATATATATACTGAAACCACATATCTAAATGAATCATACTCTAATAATATTTGCATATTAATATAATAATTAATTAATACTAACAATGTTTTTATTTATATTCTTCTCAAGTCTCTTTTCCATCCCTATATTCTTAATCCATTGGCGGAACCGTTCAACAGAATTTGATATCATTTTACACTCATATGACAAATTGTACTTTAGAAATGCTAGTGGTATCTATTTGACAGTATCACCTGGGGCCTTACAATTGACACTAAACGTTCTGTCACAATATGTTTGCATCGTCAGTATAAACATTATTGCTAGTAATTACGGTGCAAGTACTCTAGCTATAAGTTTGCTTGCAAGAAAATTTATAAGCTTATTAATAAGTATAAACTAATAGAACATCATGTATAATAAATAACAATATTACTCAAATTCTATACGTTAATGCTGTATAATATTCTTTATTATTAAGGTTGTATTATTGACACCAATATCTATCAGTGATAGCGCCAGTAATTATCTCTCAAATTTATGTCTTTTTTTTCCGTCTTTTTTTATTACCAGAAAATTTTCATTTTTTGATGAAGAAAATAAACCGATGAGCATTGAATTTTTTAACTTAAATAAACGCTACTACTATTACTATAGATATACATATTGATATTTTAATTATACTTCTCGTTTTTATTTATAAGTATATAAATAAACTAGAATTAAACTCATCAATCATGTCAAAAAGATCAAGAGATCAAATTGATGATCAAAATGATAGTAAAACTCTGCGTCTCGAAAGAGAACAGGTTACTTTAAATGAACCATCAACTGCTTTTGAAGATTTAAAATTATCTGAACCAACTATGAAAGCTATTAATAAAATGGGTTTCACTAAAATGACTCCCGTTCAAGCTAGAACTATACCACCTTTAATGGCAGGCAGAGATGTTTTAGGTGCTGCTAAAACTGGTTCTGGTAAAACTTTAGCTTTTTTATTACCAGCTATTGAAATGTTACATTCTTTAAAATTTAAACCAAGAAATGGTACTGGTGTCATTGTTATTACTCCAACTAGAGAATTAGCTTTACAAATTTTCGGTGTTGCAAGAGAATTAATGGAATTTCATTCACAAACTTTTGGTATCGTTATTGGTGGTGCTAATAGAAGACAAGAAGCTGAAAAATTAACTAAAGGTGTTAATATATTAATTGCAACTCCAGGTAGATTATTAGATCATTTACAAAATACTAAAGGTTTTGTATTCAAAAATTTAAAAGCTTTGATTATTGATGAAGCTGATAGAATTTTAGAAATTGGTTTTGAAGATGAAATGAAACAAATTATTAAAGTTTTACCAAATGAAGAAAGACAATCTATGTTATTCTCTGCTACTCAAACTACTAAAGTTGAAGATTTAGCTAGAATCTCATTAAGAAAAGGTCCTTTATTTATTAATGTAGTTCAAGAAAATGATACTTCTACCGCTGATGGTTTAGAACAAGGTTATGTTGTTTGTGATAGTGATAAAAGATTCTTATTACTTTTCTCTTTCTTAAAAAGAAATCAAAAGAAAAAAGTTATCGTCTTTTTATCCTCTTGTAATTCAGTGAAATATTATGCTGAATTATTAAATTATATTGATTTACCAGTATTAGAATTACATGGTAAACAAAAACAACAAAAGAGAACAAATACTTTCTTCGAATTTTGTAACGCTGATAGGGGTATTTTGGTCTGTACAGATGTTGCCGCTAGAGGTTTAGATATCCCTGCAGTTGATTGGATTATTCAGTTCGATCCACCTGATGATCCAAGAGATTATATTCATAGAGTTGGTAGAACTGCTAGAGGTACTAAAGGTAAAGGTAAATCTTTAATGTTCTTAACTCCAAATGAATTAGGTTTCTTAAGATATTTAAAAGCAGCTAAAGTACCATTAAATGAATATGAATTTCCAACTAATAAAATTGCTAATGTTCAATCACAATTAGAAAAATTAATAAAATCAAATTATTATTTACATCAAACTGCTAAAGATGGTTATAGATCTTATTTACAAGCTTATGCATCACATTCTTTAAAAACTGTTTATCAAATTGATAAATTAGATTTAACTAAAGTAGCTAAATCTTATGGTTTTAGTATACCACCAAAGGTTAATATTACTATAGGTGCTAGTGGTAAAACTCCAGCAAACAAGAAACATAAGGGTTCTAGAAGACATTAGAAACAACCTATTATAATAACTTAAAAAAATAAAATTTATCTATTCTTTTTACTCCTTTCTCCCTCCATTATTCATTTTGTTAAACAAAATACACTCTGTAAAATAGTTCACAATATAATTCATAGATACATATATCACAAATTGTATATCAATTTCATATCTTTTTTTTTATTTATTTATCTAAAATAAGATTACAATGAATAAAACGACAACAACAATAATAACAACTATTTTATTGTTTATTCACACAACTGTGTCAGTGCGCACGTGACATATTTATTTCATCAATTGTAATACCAATTTAAAAGATATTTTAACAAAAAAAGTTTCAAATTATACCGTATAAGAAATATATAATAATCCACATAACATTAACCTTTAAAAGTATCATCTATATACTTCAAATTATCAATATTATCATATATAAATGAAATTTTTTTAGTTTTTTTTGACCGGAATTGAAAGCTTCGAAGAGGTGACTGATATCTTTAAAGAAAAAATGAAAAAAAAAAACTAGGCTTTCCTGCAAGATCTAGATGAAAAATTAATTATATGTAAAAAAATAAAAAAAGAATCATAATAGATTTAATATTCTTTTTCTTTTTTTTTATTTATATTCTATTTATGACTTATGTTTTTCACGACTCCTCTTTTTCTTGCTACTATTAAACAACAAGCAAAGAGAATTCCCTCAACTACCATGTCTCTTAAATTGTCCCTAGATAAAAGTAAAAATCATAGTTCTGGTTTGATCTATGCCAACAATTTAAAGTTAACTTTAGCTCAAAAATACGCTCCAAAAGGTGTCAAGTTGGAAATTGATCAAGATGCTAAAGAAATGCAATTAGTTCAAGGTGAAAATTTCCGTTTATTCGATGCCAATGCCATTTTAAGATACGTTTTAAACGATTTTGAAGGTCAAGAATCTGATGAATACGAATTCTCTTTAGCTTCTTTAGAAAGTTTACTACATCACAATGACTCTCCAAAGGAACATGTTGAACAATGTGTTCAAAAGGCTTTAGATAATTATTTAACTAGTGTCTCCGAACCAGTCTCTGCTACTAGATTAATCACTTTTGCTAATGCTAGTGCTTTAAGACCAAATTTAGTTAAGGCTAAGTTCCCAGAATTACCAGCTAATATTGCTGCCGCTGTTGCTGCTGTTTCTCAAGCTACTCCAAGATCTACAGCTCAATTTAAACATACTGGTGCCTCCAAGATCGCCTCTGGTTTATCTATTAAGAAACCAGAAGGTGCTATTTTACCAAAGGATGGCGAAAGAAATATTCTTATCACATCTGCTTTACCATATGTTAACAATGTCCCACATTTAGGTAATATTGTTGGTAGTGTCTTATCTGCTGATATTTATGCCCGTTATTGTAAAGCTAGAAATTATAACGCTCTTTTCATTTGTGGTACCGATGAATATGGTACTGCTACTGAAACTAAGGCTATTGAAGAAAAATGTACTCCACGTGAATTATGTGACAAATATCATAAAATTCATGCAGATGTTTACAAATGGTTCCAAATTGGTTTTGATTATTTCGGTAGAACTACTACTGATGCTCAAACTGAAATTGCTCAAGATATCTTTTTAAAATTAAATGAAAATGGTTACTTAGAAGAACAATCTATGAAACAATTATATTGTCCCGTTCACAAATCTTATCTAGCTGATAGATATGTTGAAGGTGAATGTCCAAAATGTCATTATGAAGATGCTCGTGGTGATCAATGTGATAAGTGTGGTTCTTTATTAGATCCATTCGAATTGATTAACCCACGTTGTAAATTAGATAATGCTTCTCCAGAACCTAAATTCTCTGACCATATCTTCTTATGTTTAGATAAATTAGAACCAGAAATTAGAGATTGGTTCTTAGAAGCCTCTGAAAAGGGTAAATGGTCCAAGAACTCTAAGACTATCACCCAATCTTGGTTAAAGGAAGGTTTACACCCACGTTGTATCACTAGAGATTTAGTCTGGGGTACTCCAGTTCCATTAGAAAAGTTTAAAGATAAAGTTCTATACGTTTGGTTTGATGCCACCATCGGTTATGTTTCTATCACTGCTAACTATACCAAAGAATGGAAGAAATGGTGGAGAGATCCAGAAAATGTTCAATTATACCAATTTATGGGTAAGGATAATGTTCCTTTCCATACCGTTATTTTTCCAGGTTCTGAAATTGGTACACGCGACAACTGGACTAAATTACATCATTTGAACACTACTGAATATCTACAATATGAAGGTGGCAAGTTCTCAAAGAGTAGAGGTGTTGGTGTCTTTGGTAACAATGCACAAGATTCTGGTGTCTCTCCAAGTGTTTGGAGATACTACTTGGCTTCTGTCAGACCAGAAACTAATGATTCTCACTTCTCTTGGGATGATTTCGTTGCTAGAAATAACAGTGAATTATTAGCAAACTTAGGTAATTTTGTTAACAGATTAGTAAAGTTTGTCAACGCCAAATATAATGGTGTTGTCCCACAATATAGGACCGAAAACTTACCAGCTTTTGATTCTTTGAAAAAGGATATCGAAACTATATTAACCAAATACATTAACGAAATGGAAGATGCCCATGAAAGACGTGGTTTAGAATTAGCTATGTCCTTAAGTGCTCGTGGTAACCAATTCTTACAAGAAAATAAATTAGATAACAGTCTGTTTAATGGTTCTCCAGACAAGGCCGATGCTGTTGTCGGTGTTGGTTTAAATATTATTTATGCCGTTGCTTCTTTGATGTATCCATTTATTCCAGAATCTACCTCTATCATCTACAGAATGTTAAACGTCCCAGAATTAAAGATCGATAACAAATTCCATCTAGCAATTGAAGGTGGTCACAACATTAACAAGGCTGAATACTTATTCTCTCGTATCGATGACAAACAAATTGAACAATGGAGATCTATGTACGGTGGTAAGCAAGTTTAAATTTATTGACACCGCCTAGTCTTCTTTACTGCACATACTATATGTACATTATATAAACATTAGATACAACTAATTAAGGAAAAAACATATTTAAGAAGATATTAAATATTGCATTATCTACTACTCTATCATAATATATCTGAAATCTAAAGATAGCTTGATGTTTTTACTTTATACTTATTGTGAAATTTCCACTATTCCTTAGAGTGCGATGAGCTTTTTAAAATAGCCAAATGTCCATTAAAAAGTGTTTGATTATATTACACGAAAAGAATACCTAAGAGTGTTTGTAATACCCAATTTGAAAGAATAATACATATGTCTGAAGCAATAATTAATTCAGTGTCAGATTACTTGACACCAAACATTCCAGCAAATTTGATTGCCCAAGGTGCAGAGGCTTCTGTGTTCACCACTGAGGTTCACCCATATTTACCAAAGGATTATAGTTCAGATGGAACTAAGTATATACTGAAGTATAGACCTCCAAAGAAATATAGACATCCTGCTATTGACAAGTCTTTAACTAAACATAGAACTCTTGGTGAGGCCCGTTTATTAAACAAATTATACTTGATTGAGGGTTTGAAAGTTCCAAAATTAATAGCAATCGATGCCTACAATGGTTATATATGGATGGAATTCTTAGGTGAGAACTTACCCAATGATAATGGCTTCAGTAACTTGAAAAATTTTCTTTGGATGTTTGCTAAAGATGATCCATATTCCGTTACTGTTCAAAAGACGCTTTTCAAGGTAGGTGAACAAATTGGCTATTTACACTGGAATGATTATTGTCATGGTGATTTAACCAGTTCTAATATAGTTTTAGAAAGAGATACAGATGATGAGGAAACATGGGTTCCATACCTTATTGATTTTGGTTTAGGGTCAACTTCTAATTTAGTTGAGGATAAAGGTGTCGATTTATATGTTTTAGAAAGAGCGATCATTAGTACGCATTCACTATTTGCTGAGAAGTATAATTATTGGTTGATAGAAGGTTTTAGCTCAGTTTACAAGAAGCAAGGTAAGGCTGGTAATAAGAAATTAAATGAACTTCTGAAAAGATTTGAAGAAGTGAGAATGCGTGGTAGAAAGAGAAGCATGCTGGGCTAGAGATGGGCAATTACTATTATATTTTGTAGTCATACATAAGAATTAGGTGTTAATAATTGACAAGAGATCATATACAAGTTATGAACTCAGATTTAACACATCCCATTACGCCATTACATATATATATACTTTGATATTCCTGTAGTTTATCCTTTGATATAATTTGTTCAGTAACAAAACATTTCTTAATGAGATAATACCTCATAATACTAAATAAGCAACCAGTGGAGATTGGTGGTGTGAAAAATCTACCATCTTTCTCAAATATTACACTGGTAATAGATCCCTCCATGATATCCTCATCAGTGTTAAGTAATAGAATTTCATTCTTTTTATATCCAGTGGGATGTTTATCTATCTTAGAAGTGAGTATTTTTCTAGCTTCATTGTAACAACCTCGATTGGTTGTCTTTAGAGTAGTAAACAATGTAGGCTCTATAGGCCTCTTATCAAGGTAAATCCCCCATTCAATTTCTTTATTTTCAAGGAATCCTCCTAATAGAGTATTTATAAAATATTTAGAGATCGATTGTGGGGCCTTAAGAGTAGTTTGTTCCAAAGGGATTGCTTGAATGATGGGAATATCATTGGACTTTTCAAGTAAAACTCTTATTTTGTACGACTTTTTAGTTTGATTTTTAAGTAGAAAAGATACTAGGTCCTCATTAGAAAGCTTTTTAGTAGTATTTAATTCCAAGGTAATGATTGATCCCCATATTGCCTTCATTAGTTCGTCTAAGGTCAATTGAATTTTATAACCAAATATATTCGAAGAAGCAACCAGTCTTTCGAAATGCCAATCAAGCAACAACATATTTCTCTTTGCAATTTTAAGCACTTCTTCTGCAGTATCTACAAGTGTGACTTGGTCTTCAAAAATAGCACAGTTTCTAATCTGGTCAATTGTTAGTTTCACTGGGCTTCTAACATCTAAAGCTGGATTATAAGTGGTCACAGAATATCTATTATCCACACTGCTCCTTGTAATGTTGGTGAACATGGGGTCGTACCTCAATGTGTCTAGGATCTCAAATTCTATATTTTGCTGACTTTTCTTCAAAATGTTTCTTTGCAACAAAGAATCCCTGATTTCTTCCTCCATTATGGCTTATATAATTCAGTGCTGATGTGAATTCTTTCAATGATTGGACTCCTTACCTGTTCCACCAAATAGCCTCTTTCTTTAGTAGTTGTGGCCTTAATTACCACTCACTATCTTACCCTTCAAAGCTGCCGGCAAGGTGAAATTTCCAAGAAATTATATATCCTTGAAAAGGATAACAAAGGGCAGTAAAACCAACTTAAATAAGAAGCATAGCCAATCCGTCTTCATCTGAATATATTGAATATTAGAATTTTGATAACACTTTAAAATAGTTCGTTTTCTTAGCGTGTCTTTGGAACAGATTCTAATACAATTAACAGTTCCTACAAAATCTAGAAAGAGATTATCATTTACAGAGAAGATCTTCATATATTCAACAGGAGGTAGTGACATTGAAAGATGGTAGATTCGATTAGCAGGATTGCATATGCTTTGGATTCAGCAAAGAATCTTACATATGAAGCTGCAGCTGCAGCCTCATCAAAGTTTGGTGAGACTAGCTATACCCACTTCTCGAAGAACATCACCCCAGCACAATTGAAAGAGTATTTGAATTCAAAGTATACCCAGGAGGTAAAAGATGGGATGAACAAGTTGATAATGCTTTTAGCATCTGGCGAGACTTCTATCGATATCGAATCATACTTTCCTGATGTGGTCAAAAATATTAATTCTGAAGACTGGAAAATTCGTAAGATGATTTGTGTATTACTGCTGAGATTTGCTGAAAGAAACCCAAATTTAGCTTTATTATGTGTCAATTCCTTACAGAAAACGTTGAATGATGTACATGCAGATGTTAGAGCATATTCAGTAAGAGCATTAGCAGATGTTAAGATAGCCTCTTTACATCCAATTATATGGTTAACTGTAAAGAAAGCAGTAGCAGATTCATCTGCATCAGTAAGATCGGAAGTTGCTTTTGCTGTCATGAAACTTTATAGACAAAATCCTGAAGATTTTAAAGATGAGTCTTTAGAATTATTAATTAGTTTATTAGCTGATTCAGACCCCCAAGTTATATCTGCTGCAATTCTAGTCTTCAGTGAGTGCTTTACAGAGAATTTAGAATTACTCCATTCTCACTTTCGTTATTATTGTGAAATAATATACCACATGGATTCATGGTCTCAAAGTATCTTAATTAATATTTTAGTAAAATATTGTAAGAAATTTCTACCAAGACCTACTGTAGTTAACACATCTTTTGAAACAGATGATCCAGAAACAATATTACTTCCTGAAGAATTTGGAGAAATTTCTTTTACAGATTATTCTGTATCAAATGATGAAGATTTGCAATTATTTTTATCTTCTCTCCCAAAATTAATCTTCTCCAATAATGCAACTGTTTTATTATCCCTTGTCAATGCCATTTACAATTTAGGAACCATAAGAGACTTTATAAACATGGGCCTACCTCAAGCATTAATAAGATCGTCCATGGCATCTGATGATCCATCTATAAAAAATTCAATTTTGTCTACCATTTTGTTAATTTCTAAGAGAACTCCAGGTCCATTTGAAAGTTACTACAAGAAATTCTTCCTCTTGCATAATAATATGTCATCAACAAGTTCGTTAAAATTACAAATCTTGACTACTTTGATCAATAATTCAAATGCAATTACTATCACAAAAGAACTAAAATATTATGTAAAAAAGTCCAAAAATTCATTAGTTGTTATTAACGCCATTAAAGCTCTGGAAGTATGCGCTCAGATATCGTCTGCATTCGAATCTCATATTTTAAAATGGCTGATAGACCTAATTTTGGATATGCCATTCCCTCCCTCATGCATGGATTGCCTAATCAATACCATAAGAGGTTTCATTCAGTTAGCTCCAAAAAAACATTTAAGAACAACCTTAAAACTTTCCAACTTGCTAGAAACAAATGACCTACTTCCTGATAATGCCAGAGCCGGGATCATTTGGTTATTCGGTGAGATTGCTTCAGTTGAGTTTGATATTTGTCCTGATGTTCTACATAAATTGGTAAGAAATTTTGGCGAGGAAGAATCTGCTTCAAGATTGCAAATATTATTATTGGCAGCAAAATTACTATCATACGATATTGATAAATCAAAACAAGGAAATCCAGAAGCTGATTCATATGACTTTGGTGCTTCTAGAATATATCAAATGTACAATACTGTTGTTTATCTTGCGAAATTTGATGATGATTATGACATTAGAGATAGAGCAAGATGGATTACATCTCTAATTGACTCCCACCAATATGAACTTGCAACATTAATGTTGCAAGCTCCAAAACCAAGACATGGTAATCAAGATATTTCAGATATGAATACAATTGTTAACCATTACTCTACCGTAAAATACGAAGAATGGCCAGAAACCCCTGTACCAACTGAAGAAGATATCAGAAAACCAGGTCAATTAAAAGATTACAGGAAATTCCAAAAACATTTCTCATCAAATTCGTTTATCAGTCAGCATGCCTCAGACACTTTTGCTTCCAATTCATCTAGTGCTATGCAATCGCCTGTCTCAAAAACTTCAAATAATGCATTTACTACAAGTTCAGGGAAGAAATATACATTGCAAGGTCTAGACGAGTTTTTTGCAGATGTTAAACCGAGGACAAAACCTAAGAAGAAAAAGATAATTATCCAAGAAGTTTCTAGTAGTGAAGAAGAATCTTCAAGTAATGAAGAGTATGAGGAACAAGGTGATGATGCCTCTAATGGGGAAGAAGATGATGAGGAAGAATCTTCTGATGAGAGTGAAAGCTCCGATGAAATCTGACGTTTATTATTATTTTATATATGTATACTATGTAAGAAGAACAATAAATAATGCTAGAAAAGAATAAATTATGCAAAAACTCTATAGTACAAGGTCTAATTCTTCTATTGTCCCACCTGGAATATCATTTGTTGGATAGTAAGGAACAAGTGCATCCGATTGCAATACATATACTAAATTATATACCCGCCAAAATGCAGTTCGAACGACAGTAGCAGGATGAAATAGTCCACTCCAAATGTAATTCATAAAAATACCAGGACCTAGCACCATGTTTAGAGATTCCAAACTATCAACAACACGGCCAATTACATGGGGTGACGTCTCATAAATGTTTGGTATGACTAAATTTAATAAATGAACAAAAGCGTCCTCTCTGCCAGCTCCAATTGAATTTAGTGCAATATGTTTGGTTACATCAGCAGCGGTTTGTCTATGTACCAAATCTCTGTCGGTTAAAGCATCCTCTAGAAGGGGTGTTATAAAGTAAACGTAATCTTTTGTCAATGGACCAATGTATTCAAACATAAATGCCAATGCTTTTAAGACACCATTCTGCACATTTGTTTCTGGTGTCGTATATTCATTCATCAAAGCGGGTATAACTGTGTAGGGGCCACATGATTTTGCAATAATACCAATAGCAACAGCTGTACATACACGTAATTGACGTTCTTGCATCTTTAAATTATCTAATAGTGCAACCAAAATATCCTGTGGACCAATTGCTTTTGCAATATTACCGAAGGTAGCATTAGCAATTTTTCTAATCTCCTTTCTTGGACTCTTAAGTAACTCTAAGAGTTGAAAACAAATTCTCATCCATTCTCGTGGTGGTATAAATTGTGGCCCTTTAAGTGCAATATCACCTAATAATTTGATTGTATTTAGTTGAACTTTAATATGACTATTTTTCAAAATAGGAGTTAACGTAGGTGCAATTTGATTTGCTGGTGGCTGTAATTCATCAATTGGAACAAGCCTAACTATTTCTGATAAAGAAGCAATGATAGAACCCAATACTTCTGGATATATTTCTCCTAAAGATTCATAAAGAACAATGCTTAACTTATTTAACATGGAAGACTCATTACAGATTTTAAGTGTGGGTATTATTATTGTGCATAAATCTGAAGCTGATTCTCTAATAAGTGGAGTTTTACTTCTCATATTATTTAGGATAGTACTCACAATCGGCCCAAGAAAAGGTTGCATCCTTACTTTTAACGCAGAAGCAACTGTTTCAAAACATTTAAAGATAGTTTGATCATTTGATGTTTGTTTTTGGAATGCTATTAACGTCGCATCAATCAACCGTGTTTCTGTTCTTTCAGTCAATTGGGTTGTACCTGTAATTTTAATGACACGATTAATTGCATGCAGTGACATTGTTCTTAGCGGTTCTGATTCATCACGTAAAGGGTCCAATAAACCTTCGATTATCACCAATGAACCAACCTTCTCTGACAATACGACAGTTGTATAGGTAACTCTCTTATTTATTTGCACATCTAATGCTACTCTTCTAGTCCAAAAATGCTTAAAGAAAATTGGCAAAATATCCTGTTTAAGAAATTGTGAGGTAATGCTAGATACTTTAGAGCATTTCTGTAATAAAAGTAAAACCGTCTTTTTCATTTCATCTTCTGGTGAATCAAATTCTCTTTTAATAATTTTGATTAATTCAGTGGAATAGAAATTTGAATATTCATCATCCATAAGGGGCAAGATACAAGCAATACAACGTAAAAATGCCGCTAAAGTTTTACCACGATGCATTCTTAGGCCCTTCCATAATAATTCTAATGCATCATTAAAGAAATCTATACCATACGGAAATGAATTTGTGGCCAAAGTGGCGATAGTGTTAGCTGTGAGAGTTCGAAGTGGAATATGATCGTCTTCTAATCTCTCAACAATACAATTGATTAAATCTTGCAAATGTGGAAGTATAGCTGGCCCTTCTAGTAGTGCAACTTGTTGAACTATCAAAATACCAGTTTGCCTAGCTTTCCAGGATTTTTGAGAATAACAAGCTGCCCTTATCAATGGAATAAGTTGAGGAATACCAATGGACTTACTAATCACAGAAAATATTTTGGCACATTTATTACGAACATACTGATCATCATCTTCAATATCGCTTCGGAGTGTTTTAACCATTGTAGTCAACCCTACACATAATGTTAAGTTTGAAATAACTTCTCTGGCAATTGTTTGGGTGATTCGGTCCTGATCCATCAATAAGGGAGATATAACTGATAAGATACTTGCTGTATATGGAGTAACCTCACCTTCAAGTGCGAATAAAACTTTATGCACTACCTTAACCATAAGGTGGCGTTCAGTATCCTCTAATGATTTATCGAATAATATGGGTAATAAGTTGTCCATGATCAACTGTGGTCCCAGTGTATGCACTTTAGTCAACAGAGATTTTAGTGCCAACTTTCTAGAAGCACTTTTACCATTTTTAATTCTTAAAAGCCACAACAACAGCTGTCTTTCTTGCCTCTCTTCTTTCGAAAGTTCATCATCTTCAGCATCTGTTTCACGTTTCTTAAGCACTACGCTAAATCTACGTTTATCTGCTTCAGAAAGAAATATAATGTCAGAAGGGACATGCAAATCGACACCTAATTCCTGTCGAAGTTGTTTGTATGCTCTGTAAGAGGTTTCAGGAGCTTCAAATGCTACTACTCCTTGTGATTTATCTCCATTCTTGGGCTTCTTAGTACGGTTGGAAAGTTCTTCTTCAGCTTCACGTTTGAGCAATTGATTCAACTTGCTCTCAGACATCCTGATCTCACGAAATATCAATATAATAAATATATCTCTAATCTACATTCAAGAGGGTTACTTTGTTTAGGTATTATTCCTAAAAAAGTGTTTTTTTTCAGCCATCGCAATGACTTTTACGAAATTGCGTAATCACCTCTTTTGAAAAGTTTCATATATAAGATGGAAAAATAACGAGAATATCCATTCTGAAGGCAGCCTACATAAAAGCAGTGAACACATATTTAATCAAAACCCCAAGTTTCTCTATAATACGTGAAGGATGCTTGCAAGATTCTGGTGGACTTTGCTGCTAGCAGCTGCCTGGGCACAGGAAGATTTGATCGACGATACTGACAGCGACTTAATATTAAATAAACGTCTAGAAGATGATATTGTGCTCCCATTACAAGATACAGAGGATGCAGGCGATATCACTTTACAATCTAGAGCAGATCTTCCGGAAGATAATGATTTAAACGCCTCTGTTGAAGAAGAACAGCAAATTATAGAGGAAACAAAGCCACATCAAAATGTTCAACCTGACGGTATAGTTGTGGTTGATACAATTGGACACCCATTCTCCGAGGAGTTAATCTTGAAACCCCTAGCTAAAAACCATTTATTGTCATCATTTAAGTTTGAGATTGGTTCTTCAGAATTTGTCCCTAACGAAAAATCACAAGATTTTAATCATTATAGTCATTATACCGTTTTCCCACGCTCTTTAAGTTCCATATTAAAAGCTACCAAAACGAGGCAATTGCATCTTAGATTCAATCGTGGTAGTTGGGATTCTTCAGCTTGGGGCAAGCTTCCTCATGATGGGTTTGAATCTGGTGGATCTGGAGTTGAAGTCTTGTCTGCCATAGAATCTGATTCAAAAGATAACACATACGGTGAATGGAAAAGATTAGTGAACACTTTAAGCGGTATGTTTTGTTCATCTTTAAATTTCATCGATACTACTAAGACAACATATCCGATTTCATCATTTCAACCAGATACAATCCCACCAATATTTGACAGTGCAAACGATCTGTATTTAGTACGTGGTGCGCTGGCCAATGAACCTATTTGTACTGAAAATTTGACTCCTTTGATTAAATTATTGCCAACTAAGGGTAAAGCAGGTATCTCAACTTTACTTGATGGTCATAAGATTTTTGACTCTAAATGGCATAGTTTTGCAATTGATATTGATACTGTATGTGATCCTATTAGAAATGTTTGTAAGTATAAAATGGTAATTAATCTGGATGTTGTCATGCATGTTCCAACTGCTTTAGCTAGAAAAGACAGACCAATCCCAAAACCATTAACTGGCGAGACTCTACGTTGTGATCTTTCAAAGCCTCATGATGAATATCAATGTTTCCCATTACCACCAGAGACAGAAGTTACATACGAACTTTCTGATCTTTTCGGTAGAAGTATTTCAGGATCATCATTAATTTCCAGTAATCCTTCGAAAATATGCATGGATGCTCCTTCAAACTGGAAGTTTTTTATCAATATCGAAGATAAGTTTTTTTCTACTGATAGTAAATGTTTCAGTTTAGAAGCTGATAAGGTTCAAGATTTCCATATAGAATCAGATGATACCACAATCGTTACTAACACTAACTCTGATGAATATGTTCCGATTTTCGTTAGTCGGTCGTTAACAGGTTACCGTCAAGATCGTGGTGGTTTGCGTACAGTTTTTAAGAATACACATAACGAGACTATTAAGCTAAATTACTTCGAATCATTACCTTGGTTTATGAGGTTTTATTTGTCATCCATGGTTATTGAAAATCAAGATGGAGAAATCTTGAAACAACAAGATTACATTGATAATATTTATTATATTCCAGCTATTGATAGAAAGAGACCTGCGCATCTGGAATATGGTATTACAATACCACCTAATTCTGTTATCATTATTTCTTATCAATTTGATAAAAGTTTATTGCATTTTGCTGAATATTTGCCAGATGCTAACCATGGTTTCGAGATTGAATCTGCGGTCATTACAATTGTATCTCCAAAGCCTTATCAATTAAGAACAAGTACTTTATTATTATTATTATCTACTCCAGATTTTAGTATGCCATATAACGTTATCATTTTGACCTCAACTATTATGTGTTTGATATTTGGTACTCTATTCAACTTTTTAGTTAAAAGAACCGTTCCTTTAGATGTTGCTGATAAGTATAATGCGTTATATAGCCCACAGGCAAAATTACAAAGTATTAAAAACAATATATTAAAAAAGTTACCCATTAAGAAGAGACAATAATTGGCGTTACTCTTCGTTGCCCTCTTTCATATACTAGTCATTCATTCGTCTTTTTATTTCACATTCTAGTATTTCATGATAAATTTTAATTCTCTGGTCCTATTGCTCATTAAATAACGACATCAATTTAACTAGCGATAGATTAATTATATATATAACTATATATAT
The DNA here is from genome assembly GCA_030581855.1 of Yueomyces sinensis. Taxonomy (NCBI): domain Eukaryota; kingdom Fungi; phylum Ascomycota; class Saccharomycetes; order Saccharomycetales; family Saccharomycetaceae; genus Yueomyces; species Yueomyces sinensis. The sequence continues at coordinate 15,888 of JAKTVU010000091.1, forward strand.
ATGCATGTGTATTGACACAAATAACAAAAAATATATTATTATTTGATATATAATCCTTGCTTTCTTAGAATTAGAAATGCTAAATAGATTGGGAAGATAAGCATATATTCATACATGATAAGATACTAAAATGGGTCTTCGTATGGATCTTCTTCATCATAATCATCATCCTTCTCGAATTCATATACAATAGCACCACCTCTGTTAAACGATTGGGCGTCTAAGAATGGTAAATTAACGTTTTCTTTTTCTTTCTTTTGTTTATCTGATGTAGATAAATTGAACGTGGTTAAGCCTTGCAATGCTTCAGGGGTCTCATTGTTGGCAGTTGGGACTGTGGACTCAATAAAAGTATACTGATGGGTTGTAGAATTGATCCTGTAATTATAAGTCAATGATCTACCTGATTTTCGGCGATATGTCAAAGTTAGTAAATATTCTGGATTATTTAAACCTTTTGGAATTGTGAAATTCCCAAGATTTTCTAGTATCTCTTCTTCCGTTCTGCCAATAGCTAGTTTTGGAGAAACATGCAATATAGAAGAAGACATAAACTTCAGTAATTTAATGGCTGATGGGAAATGGTTATTTAGTTTAGTAGTATTTAACTCTGGAACATCCTCGTGGTATACACCTAATACTGTTACATGTGGGGACGCTATATTGGCAAAAAATTGAGTCAATTGTTCTCTAGGTATATAGTTCAATGAGTCGATGATACATAAACTTTTACCTGAGCCTGCAGGTTGCTTCAAACCGGGAAGAAAAGAAGATACAGTCTGAGTTATTTTTGTAAATGGTAGTACTGTAGCATCAATGAATTGGGATGCATATGCAGGTCGATTAATGGTTTCAAAGGACAGATATACAATATTAGAATCCTTGGAATTAGACTTAAATTGGTGAACAAACTCGTTAACAGTAAAAGAACCATTTTGGGTAGCAGAGTCTACCACGAGAACCAAAGGTGACGACTCTGTTAAATTAAACACTCTTCTGAGCAGGATAGAGGGATTGTGTGAAGTAGTAGCCATTCTATATAAAGATCTGATATCTACTTTCTGGAAACAACTAATTTGTAGTAGAAAATAGTTGTTATCTTGTTCTTAGGGCCCTTTTAAATGTGAAATTTCAGCTCATCGCTAAATTCTAAAGTTCCGAAGAAACTCCAATAAACAGCTTTTACTAATAAGAGACCTTGTTCACACAAAGCGACAGTTAATATAAAAAGAATCTTTTAGATAGAATATGGTTCGTTTATATATCATATTTGAATTGTGTATATAATGTTACCTATGATATGTATTCGAAATTTCATCTTTAACTTCCGCCCAATGATTTTTAGTTAGCGCGGAACCTTCCTGAAGAGGATCCTGATTCAACGTTTGATTGGATATCTTGCCTTCTACATCGTTTGACTTCATTTCAGGTTCATTATAATTTAAATTTGGTTGACTTGCACTTTGATTTTTGGGATTTATTTCAGTTCGGTTATTATTATCTTTCACTAAGTCTTTTGTAAAATTATTATTATTGCCATTCTCATTTTTACTGACACGAATGTTATTAGTAGTTACACCCGAAAAGTTTGAAATCACTTCTCTTTTCTTAAGATTAGATTTGAACTTAGGTATTTCAGGGCTTCCTGATGGTATAAATGATTGGACATTATTCTTCCCAAAATATTTATTTTTAGGTGATTGCGGAATCCGAGGTAAATTTTTATCCATAATTCTTTTTGAACCATCATTTTTGTTCTCAGTTGAATCTTTTGGTATTTCTTTTTGTTTTGCAGATTCATATTCTTTTGATGGCAGCTCTAATTTTGGAGTGTTCTCATCAAATATATTCTTGATGTTCTTGTTACCCTTAATTTTATTTGGGTCTTGAGCTTTCTTTTTTTCTTCTGACAAAAAGTTATTAGAAAAAATTGATTTTTCAATGCTATTAAAATTTTCAAACAATATAGTATCATCATCTTTTTGTGTTTTAGATTTAATACATTTTTCTAATTCAAGTTCAGATATTTTAACTTTTTTCTTTGTAGGTGAAAATTCTTCTGGTAATTTATCATACACATTTCTCATTAAGGTGTCATTTAATTCAAACGCTACATTTTCTTTTTTATTAGTATTTACATATTTTTTATTCTTTTGCTGATCTTCAGAATTGTTTAATTTTTTATTCATTTGAGCTTGAACTCTTTGAATCTTTAAATCACCAAGTTCTCTTTCAAAATTTTCGTCATTTTGTTGTAATACTGTCATTGTCTTTTCAACAAACTTATTTGAAACATCTTTTATTTCTGTTGAACCTTCATAATATGCAATGCCGACATTTTTGAATAGGGATCTTGCTTCATTTGTAATTGATCTTTTATAATCTTCTTCACCAAATTCAAAACTTTTTTTAGCATTAACTAATTGTTCTCGATGAAATTCTAATCCATGTTTATTATTTCCTTTATATTCAACAGAATTAAATTTTTTAGTAGCCATTTCCCATTGTTTCTTTTTATTCTTTAATGAAATTTCCCTTTTTTCAATATAAACTAATTGATTATCAATATCTTTTAAAATTGAACTTATCTTTTCTTCAAAATTTATATCACTTTGAAATAACGTTTCTATATCCTTAACAAATTGGAAACAACCTTCATCTTCAAAAAAATTATGTTCTGCCCAACGATTAAGATCTGTAATTAACCTTGTTTCAGCTTTTATGCTATTTATTTTTGCTTTAATTAACCCTTTAATTCTTTTTCTAACTTGACAAAATTCTGTCTTCTTTGAAGAAGTAGGTAAAGAAAAATTTAAATGACTTGCATTTTTAAAAGCAGAAAAATTATTGTTAATTTTAATATTATTTTTTGTTGGAATATTATCATCCAAATCATTTATTGTTCTCTTATTATTTTGATTATTTGATTGTTCTTCTTCAATTGTGTCAATTTGATCATCTGAGAGAGATTTTTCATAAGAAACACCTTTCTGTTCGAATGGTGTATCAAAATTTTTAATACTAAATTTTCTAAATTTTGGTATATTACTTGGTCCACCATTATTACCAGATAAAAATGTGTTTGTACTATCTTGTGGATATTCATTTGATTCGCATGAAATAATATTTTCAACTTTATGTGAAGATATTTCTTTATCTGTATTTAAAATGCTTTTAAATTTAGCATTATTAACTCTTAAAGATCTCCAAAAATTTCTATTTAAATTATCATTATTATTTTTTTTATTTTTATTTTTTTCAACATCTAAATCATTATTATCATTATCAAGGAATTCTTCATCTTCATCTTCTGATTGTTCAACAGCAGTTGCACCTTTCCACCAATCTTTAATCTTTGCAGAAATTTTCCCATCATTTTTTATATTAAGACGATCTTTGAAAACTTGATTATTATCAATTGTTTCAACAAATGTATTCATAGGAAGATCTGGAGGTTCTGGTAGAAATAGTTGAATATTTTGAAAATTTGAATTCTGTTCCATATTTAAAAGTGTTGTCCCTTAGTTAATTGAATATTAAAAAAATAAAATAATCCTAAATACCAATTGATACTATTTCATTAATTTCATTAATTTCAACTACTAATATTTTTCATTATAACCTTTTTTAACTTTTGCGTCACTTTGATAATGATAAGCGCGATCCAACTCCGGCATTGAATAATACTATATAATAGATATGTATTTTTAAAAAATTGGTATTTTCATAATATGTACATCCTTAATATCATATTCGTTAATTATATAAATTTTTTTATACAGCGTAAAAATAATTTTAACATATGAATGGTAAAATATTTATCGTTAATAGTAAAGTTTAGTAGTAATAATAAAGATCATTTAATTTTATATTTTTTGGTATTATCTAAGCATCGTAAGTAGAAGCAGAGACGTTACCACCATGACCAGTCCAGTTAATGTGGATGTTCTTACCTTCTGGTAAAGTAGCAGAAGCGGCTTCTGGTAAGACCTTGAAAGTGTGAGCACCGAAGTAATCTCTTTGAGCTTGCAATAAGTTAGCTGGTAATCTTTCAGATCTGTAACCATCGTAGAAAGCTAAAGCGGTAGAGAAAGCTGGGGTTGGGATACCGTAAGTAGCAGAGAAGGCAACGGTCTTTCTCCAACCGGATTGAGCTTTAGTAACAGCATCGTTAAAGAACTTGTTAAATAATAAGTTTTCTAATTCTGGATTTTCTCTGTAAGCTTTAGTAATTTCACCCAAGAAAACAGATCTGATAATACAACCACCTCTCCACATTAAAGCAATGGATGGGTTGTTTAATTTCCAACCATAAGTCTTACCAGCTTCACGAATTAACATGAAACCTTGAGCGTAAGAGATAATCTTAGAAGCGTATAAAGCTTGTTCTAAATCATCAACGAATTGAGCTTTATCCTTAACGGCATCCTTTGGAATAGTTGGACCTGGTAAAACCTTAGAAGCTTGAATTCTTTCTTGTTTCAAAGAAGATAAACATCTAGCGAAGACGGCTTCACCGATTAAAGTAACTGGCATACCTAAATCTAAAGCGTTCATAGCGGTCCATTTACCGGTACCCTTTTGACCAGCAGAATCTAAGATTTTTTCAACTAATGGTTTACCATCGGTATCATCGAATTTTAAGATATCTCTAGTAATTTCAATTAAGTAAGAATCTAAGACACCCTTGTTCCATTTAGAGAAAACATCACTAATTTCCTTATCGGTGAAATGACCAACACGTTTTAAGATATCGTAAGCTTCACAGATCAATTGCATATCACCGTATTCAATACCATTGTGGACCATTTTAACGAAATGACCGGCACCAGCTGGGCCAACCCAGTCACAACAAGCTTCACCATCAGCTTTAGCGGAGATAGATTGGAAAATATCCTTAATATGTGGCCAAGCTTCTTCGGCACCACCTGGCATTAAAGATGGACCATTTCTAGCACCTTCTTCACCACCAGAGACACCGGAACCAACGAATAAGATACCCTTTTCTTTCAAAGCTTCATAACGTCTGTTAGAATCTGGGAAATGAGAGTTACCACCATCGATAATGATATCACCCTTTTCTAAGAAAGGCAATAAAGAGTCAATAGTAGTATCAACTGGAGAACCAGCCTTAACTAATAACATAACTCTTCTTGGTCTCTTTAATTTAGCACATAAATCTTTCATAGAGTAAGCACCAATTATAGACTTACCCTTAGCTGGGCCTTCTAAAAATTCATCAACCTTGGAGGTAGTTCTGTTGTAAGCACAAACAGTGAAACCGTGGTCAGCAGCGTTTAAGACCAAGTTTTGACCCATGACGGCCAAACCAACCATACCGAAATCAGCAGACATATTTCTTATAATAGTAATTTTATTCTTGTTTTAAAAGGGGGATAGAGAACTTATTGAAATGAAATTATATTCTATTCAATCAATTGCAATATAAAGGAATCTTCAGAATGTGTTTAATCCTTGCTGAATTGAACCTTCTTCTAATAATAAACAACTCTCCCAACATTAAAAACTACTTCCAACTCCTGTCAACACCCTCTTTATATACTATTCTCCTGGCGATATTGCCACTTTGAAAAAAGTTTCACGCCGCGCGGTCTCATAGCAGCAAAGCACCGTAAAGCCGGAAGAGGAGATAGGCCCGTTGGCGTTTAGAGACCGTGAAACTTTTCATTATTCAGCAAGAAATATTGCTGGATATTTACGAGATTCGAATAGTAAATAATAAGTATTAGATAGATAGATAGCTAAGTATGTATTACACGTTACGATAGATATAGTATGGAGTTAGATAGATAGTTTATGAATGAGGGGTGTGTTTGTTGCTGATTGTCGGGGACAGGTTAGGAGACCGCGCAATGTTATTACTAGTAGTAGTAGTGGGTTGTTTTATCATATGCCAAGACCTTCAAAGTTAGGGTCGTTTCCTTTGTAACCAAAGATTTGGGCCAGTTGGAAGATATACCCGCGAACAGAATTAATGACGACTCTGACAAGACCAACAGTCTTTCTCTTTAATCTTGGAGTTTTACCATCTGTTATTTCATCTGTTTTCTTGCTCTCTACAGTTGTAGGTAATAGATAATCGCCGGCCGATAATGATACAAATAATGCAAATGGTACAAACCATACGCATAAACCAAAGAATGATGATACTTCCGCGAAACTTGCACGTTTTCTTGGTATGTAATTTGGATCATATTTGAATTGGGGTGGTATTTCAATCTTATTGAAATATTGAAACCATAAGTAATGATTTACAACTACTAATATACAACTTGATAAAAATATAGGACCGTTTAATGAAATTACTGGAAAATTCTTTAAATTTTGTAAATATATGATATGTGATACAATCGCAAATATAGTTAATTTAACTGGAAATTTATCTAATACTATTAAAAGAGTTAATAATCCAATGATAAAATATATAACACGTGTTAGTATCCTCTTGGTTGGTTCAGAATGTTCTTCTACTATTTCACTGATATAATATAATCCTGATGCAATTGATAATGTAAGGAATAGAAATCCAAATACTGTACCAGCATATGAAATTAATTGTAATATCATATTTATCTTTTTTTTTCTCTATATCTCTCTTAATGACAATTATTTTTTTTTTACCTTGTTAACCTTAAAATATTGGAAAAGAGAAAAAAAAAAGGTTGTTTTTATATGATTTTTTATATTAGATAAAAAAGTACTAATTCCCAAAAAGAAAATAATTAACCAATTCTTATTATAAAAATATAATAATATTTTCCAAAATAAGATTTAAAGTTATATATATATGTAATTCAGAATAAAGAACTATTTAATTATTACAGTATTGCTTGAAATTATTAACTATTTAATCTTTAGAAAATAACAGTCAAAAATTAAAAAATACTGGAATATTTTCGTATAAAATGATTTCCGCTCCAGAAAATTTTAAAAAATTTAGAATTTTGCCACCTGCCAGAATTGAACTAGCGACCTCTGCATTACAAGTGCAGCGCTCTACCACTAAGCTAAGGAGGCTTGGAAATTTTTCATTGTTGACTTCAATAGCTGCAAATTGACTAAAGACGAACAACAAGAGAAACGAGGATTATAAGCTATGAGTAGCGTATATTAATAGGTTAAATTTTCTATTATAAATCTCTGTTGCAATACAGTGGTATAAGTCGAATTGTCTAATGTCTGGACAAATAGATAATTTGTTGACATTAGGGATTTAATTAATAAAAGCGTTATCCTCTTTTATATAACACTATATAGA
>JAKTVU010000092.1:0-22349 GCA_030581855.1 Yueomyces sinensis
AACACGTGACCAGACATGGTAGCGCCACCTCTGTTGGGAATGAGATTGAAAGGCTGTTGGGAAGCACTGTGAAAATAGCCTTGTTGGGAAGGAAGGTCAAAATTTGACCTTTTTGCAGTTGGGATGTTTGAAAATTGGCTTCCCAACGGAGGCCTGGTCAAGATACATTATTACATTATTGCGGGCAGTGGCGCTATAAAATAAACAGAGAAGTACAAACAAAGGGCAATTAATCCCTATGGTTTACTATTAAATTCCCTTGGTTAGGTTAGGGAAGACATAGAAAGCTTTTTTGTCTGTCTTTCGTTCTATAGTCAACAAGAAAGTTCAATTACTGGGTTTATTCCCAGTAATCATCCACTGTTATATAATTTAGTTAAATTATAAATAATAGATTATATTATATTAGGCACACTGTATTATTAGCTTTATTTGATAACAATATACTGCGTAATTTCTATCATTGAGAATAATAACAAACATATACAACTATTGTTGGCGCACAATTTCAATGATGTTGGAAGATGTAGACATAATAGTTGTAATAATTATCCTTCTTCTTTTATATATAATATATAAGATATATAACAGAATGAAATATATGTTAATGAAAATAAGAATGAGCCCTTTATATACAAATATATTATAAGATAATATTACAATGATTTGTCATCATTTAACATATTATTCATTTATGATTAGTAAGCTTCCATCACTTACTATTGTTGATTTGTCAGCAACTTAAATGATGAGTAATAATTCTTATAAAAATATTAGGGCTTTATTGTTAATCCAGATCATAGATTATATCAGTATTTAACAACTATAATAGTAGTAATATAAATGTGTTTAACAAACATTGGATCAGATTCAAGAAAATTATCAGGGTAATATAAGCAAATATTGGTTGTGGTTTATTATTTTTTTTTAAATTTATTGATGACCACATTTAATATTGAAATAATGCTGCTGGCGTCAGAAAAAAAAAGAACGACCAAGTTAAAAAAATATTTAATTAATTATCTTAAAATGCTATTATTTGCCTTAAGATATTATTATTTGCTTTAAGATATTATTATTTGTCTTAAAATATTCTTATATTTAAACCGGCCCCACTATGACATATTTTATCCTCAAACTACCATCCATTTCACCCACTTTCTTAGTTTTTGTGTAAACCATAAGCGCCAATCTAACCGCCCACTCAATAATAATACACAGAGAAATCACTAAAACAAATAGTATAAAATGGGAACTGAATTTGATAATATAATTGAAAAAGAAGAACCACCAAAGTATCAAGATACATTTGAAATAAATACAAATATATCTACTACCCCTAATTTTGATATAATAATGAGTGATTCAATTCGTCAAGCTTATTACTCCTTTTTTAGAAGCAAAGATACAGACGTTGTGGAAGCTATAGCTGAAAACCGTTTAAAATTGAAATTTATTAAAAAAGATTTGAAAAATTTGAAGCAATCGTTAGCTTCTGAGGAAAAGATTTTAATTGAATTTTTTGCTGAAATAGCCAAACAAATGACAGCTGAAAGTAAAGCTAGTTATGAAGCAGGAGTTACATATAAACAAAGGACAATTAAAAACATAAAGAATGCTATTGAAATACTCGAAAATCAAGATAAAAAAATCAAAAAAGACTTAAAATATATGAATGAAAAAAATAAAATTCCCCCAGAACCGAAGAGTACTGCTTCTGTGAGAAATTCAACATCAACTCCGGTCACCAGACGTATTGCAAATTCTACTTCAACTGCGGTCACACAACCTATTACAAATTCTGTGACCGCTGATACTGTACAAGATGTTGCTGAATTAACGTCGGGTCTTGCTTCTAATAATACTGTAGAAGCTAATAGAAGAAACACTATTGACCCTACATCTAATAATCAGACCGTAACTGAAATTGCTGATAGCACCTCCAATAATACCACGAATACTTCCGAAATTAATACTGAGCGTGCAAGACCAAAATTTACCAGAAATACTACTTCACCACATATGACGACTCTAGGGGATATACTAGGTTGTGACTTTAACGTTACTATAGTAAGTGTTCCCAAAACCAAAAACTCTAATCCATAAATATGTTGCTTGAATTAACATAATCAATAATATTATTTATCTTCTTAAAAAATATACATAGTCTCGTTACATATATAGTTATTTAAAATATAGATCAAGTAATCTAATATATTATTTTTCTTTCTGTCATATATTTGGTAAGCATTTATAAAATCAAATACATGTATAAGTAAGGCCAAATTCCTTTTTGCCGTTGGACATATGTATATGTTACCATGAGGCAACACCTAGAATGCTGAGATCCCTGTTCTTGTTGGACTTATCATCAGTCTACTTAAGATGTTTACTGCCCTTAGAATTGCTTCTAGATCTAACGCGCTTATGTACAGGCCTTTATGATCCCATTTCAAGTGCAAACATATTTGAGGTTTATTACAAGCTACTCTCTTCTCCAACGTTTCTGTCTGGATCAGATTAAGGTATCTCTCTTTGATTATTAGTGAGCCATTGTGTATGGAAAGATGCCCTCAACCGCTAATAGGTATGGCATATTATCTTGAATAGCATTTTTTCGAGAGAACCTAAATTGATGACCTAGATATGCTGCAATGATCGAAGTGACATAAATGTGTTCAACAAGCATTAAATCAAATTCAAAGGAATCTTCAGGTTAATATAATATAAGCAAATATTGGTTGTGGTTTATTATTTTTTTTTAAATTTAATGATGCTCACATTTAATATTGTAATAATGCTGTTGGCGTCAGAAAATTTTAAGATAAATATATATAAAAAAAAGAATGACCAACTTAAAAAAATATTAGTAATTGTGTTAAAATATTTTTGTATTTAAGTAACACCAATATGATATATCTTATCATCCGTCATACCATCAATTCTGTCAATATCTCAGTTGTTGTGGAAATCATAAGCGCTAATAGAACCGCCCACTCGATAATACACAGGGAAATTACTAAAAAAAAAGTATAAAATGGGAGTTAAATTTGATAATATAATTGAAGAAGATGAACCACCAAAGTATCAAGATGCATTTGAAATAAATACAAATATAGCTACTACCCCTAATTTTGATAATAATATTATAATAATGAGTGATTCAATTTCGAAGAAATGTTACAAAGTTTTTCACTTTGCAATCGGGTACAAAGATACTCAAATTGTCGATGCTCTATATGAAAATCATTTGGTGTTGAAAGCTAAGAGAGAAGATATTAAAGATTTGGAGAGGACACTAGCTGATGAGAAAAGTGCCAGAAGAATACTTCGTAAAGAAAGGGCTAAAGAAAGAACAGCTGAGGGTATAAATAAACTCAACCAAGCAGTAACGGTTAAAAATACAGTAATTAAAAAAATTGAAAACAATATTAAAATTCTCAAAAAAGAGGAAAAAGAAATTATTATAAAAAGAAAATCATTGAAAAAATCAGTGGCAGATTCTACAACGCCAAACGCTACCAATTCAATAATAGACCCTACGATGCCAAACGCTACGAATCAAATGACAGATTCTCAACCAGCTGCTTCCACACTACCTATTACAAATTCTGTGACAGCTGCTACTGCACAAGATGCTCCTGAATTAACGTCGGGTCTTGCTTCTAATAATGCTGTAGAAGCTAATAGAAGAAACACTATTGACCCTACATCTAATATTCAGACTGGGACAAATTGTGCTGGTATCACCCCCAATGACATCTCGGATACTTCCGAGATTAATACTGTGCGTGCAAGACCAAATTCCACCAGATATTCCACTGAACCATATCTGGCACCTCTAATCCATATTTCAGGTGGTGACTTTAGCCATAGCACACTAAGTCTCTCCAAACCTAATGCATAAGTAAATTTGCTGAATAACCATTATTGATAATATTCTTTTTCTCTCCTTGAAAGATCTGCATACTGTCCTTAAATATATAGACATTTACAATATATATCAAGTAATCTAATATATTATATTCCTCTTCGTCCTATGTTTTGTAAGCGTTCATAAAAACAAATACATGCATAAGTAAGGTCAAACGTCTTTTTACCGTTTAACGCATGTGTAGATTACCATGAGGCAAACCCTAAAGGGGCTGGGACTCTTGTTGCGATCATCTGGCATGTAGTTGAGATGCTTGTGAGTTAGATGTAACTTCCGAGAAGTTGACTGTGTCATTGGTACTTCTACGAGCAGTTGAAGTAGACTGTCTAGCTCTAGTAGTTTAAGTCCTCTTAGTTAGCTTGGCATGAACTTTTCACAAAATCATCTTTTGCTAAAGTTACTGGCGTAACTTGGTTCTCGTCGTCTCTAACCTGAGATGACTTTTTCCTACGTAAATGTATTAGTCTCAGTGAATGGGGTTACGTTTCCTTCAATATGAATCTTTCTTTGTAAAGGGTTCTTTTCTTAGATAAAACCAAACCTCTTTAATGAGAAGCCAAAATTGAAGATTCCCGACATATTTTCGGGTTCCCAACGGAGGCCTGAATGTAACTGGCGGGATAGCGTGACCAAGTTGCATATCCGCGCGTATATTTGCTCACCCTTGCGATCAGCATTTAATACAAGCATGGGGCTGATGTAAATCTTTTGGCTATATTTCTAGATTTATAAACATATTCATTTCAACAAAACAAAGCCTGCTCTTGTTGCTGCCAAGTTCTTAGACTATCACAAGAATACCATCAACATTAACTTTTATATTTTAGTAGTAAAATGTCCACTCCAATTATTTACAAAGAAGACTACAGTCTCTACAGTCAAGAAGTTTACGACAGACTTCTTGAACACAAGAAAAAGTTCAATATTACTATTAATGCACAAGGATACCCAATTACTGACAAAGATGGGTTTGCTGTTTGCTGAATTTGTGAAGGTACTGGGATATGCAGGTTACGAGCTTCTGAAGAATTAAATACACCTTTTATAGAGATTTCACAAGAATATATATCATTATTATTGGGAATTTCGCATCACTCACTTTTTTGACAGGATAAAAAATACTGTCACATTATCTAGATTTTCTCCAGAAGTCCATGAAATTCTTGGTCAGCAATTTTCTGATGAAGGAAATATGGAATCATTTTTATATATAGTTAAAAATGTTGGTTTAGTGCCAAGAAAGGTTTATTGCTTTCGTGGCCACACTATAGAAGAATTCAAATCTTTTTTTGCCGATTTAAAAAGATATTTAATTGATTGTGGTGAAGCTTTCAGGCATTTTTCTGAAAGGCTGGTTGATCGAGGTACTAATGAAGACATTATTGAGACCCTCAAATCAATAAGCTTACGTAAATTGAAGAATTTTTTGGGGGTTCCTCCAATTCAATGCAATGAGAAATTTGACTATGAATTCCAAGATCATAATGGTATAATTAAAACAAATAGATACACTCCACTAGGATTTGTGCAACAATTATGTCCTTTCCTAACATCTTCCTATACTGTAATTAGAAAAAGCTTAGATCAAATGAGCAATAACTATTATAAAAACAATGCTTTCAAATACGATCCAGATTTTGTTTCTGTATCTTATTTGTCTATGGATGCTACTACTTTAATGGAATTGGTATCATACTCTTTGTGCAGCAATATTGCAGTATATGGTAGATTTGGACTGGATGAAAACATTACCTTTGAACAAGATCTTCTACAAGAAGTAGAGGTAGACACAGGTACTGGTACAAATGACGTATTAAGACATGCAATGTTAATAGTCGGTGTCAATATCAGAGAAGATGGGATAACAAGTTTCAGACTGGAAAACAGTTACGGGGCAACAAAGGGTGTAGACGGTCACCATACAATGCCAACCGAATATTTCAAAAAGTGCATCACTGAAGTTGCAATTCCTTCAAGCATTGTTGACAGTTTTAGCCAAGAAAGGGCTCCCTGTTGGCCTAAGTTACTTCGATTCTCTATCCTTCATTTTATCTTTGTTTCTATTTAAAACTCTGTATTTTTTCAATTTATATTTAATCTATATTCTCAAGTTTTCTATCCTCCTAATAATTTGATTCAGGCTTCAAAAGTCTACGATACTTACGTTCTGGTTCATTTGATTCCCTTAGAATGTTATTCCAAAAAAGCAATAAAGCAATAAAGCATTAGTTGCATCTAAAACAGGTTTCGCATATATTTCTTCTCCTGAACCTGGAGGTAAAGTGATTGAACCACGCAATTGTAATATTTCACTAGAACAATCAGAAGATATTACCGATGCACCAGTGGCATCTTACATTGCGTTTGAATAACGGCAACTTCCATTTCCAGGTAAAATAATTTCACCAGTTACGATAAGCTCTATATAGCCATAAAGACAATATTTATAGTCTTTATTAGGATCTTGAAATTTGTAGCATACCATATCTCCCATTCTAGTTAATTTTTGTTTTGCGAAAGGTACAATACAAAACGTGTGTTTAGGTAGTGTTGGAGTTATTTTCACATAAATAATGAATGTAGATATACTTAGAGATCTACATTTTATAGCTATATCAGCCAAACTCAATCTTGAACATAATTAAATATTACAACATGAGTAAGAGTACCACATCCAAGATATTCAGAAGTACGTACATAAGTAACTGCTCCAGTATCTGCCATGGGTTGTCTAGCTTTTTCAGCTATATTAGTGCGCAATGCTTCAGCAACCCATAATTTAGTAATTACAGGTAAAAACTAGCCAACTGAAGGGAATTCTCCCAGTGCTCATAGCCTGTTAAATCGGTTCTTCAGAATAGTCTAGTAACTGGGAAAAGGATCACCAAAATCTGAATAAAAATTGGATGTTCTCCTGAGATTCGCCTTATTGACATTGCATATTTTAAATATGGATTGTTATATACTTGCCACATTTCTAATCTCAATATTGATGAAGGAGACGGCGATCTTTATAGAACGCCATTAATGGCCTTATCATGTATTGTAAATGATGATGTAGTATCAGTATGACAGCAAGATTTGCTGAAATAAACAAGAACATATATAACTAAATATCATATGTACTAACCATTTCAACATTGATAAATGCAAAGGATGTCAATATCTAACCACGGAACACGAGCTTTATCATTTGCTCTCACAATCAAGTGAAAAATCGCGATTGACGACGCAGCTGAAGGCACTGGTGCGAGTTTCCGCTTGCAGGCATGACGCGCTAGCGAGAAACGCCAAAAAGACATCCAGCTTTTTTGCAAGCCACCATCAAAGATGCAGAGTCGATGGGAATAATAATAACTAACTAATGTATGAGTCGAGGGTTGTGTCAACAAGAGATACATCCATAGCTGTGTGTTACGATTGAAGGGACTGTAGATAAAAGATACGTTTGTTGATCTGTCGTTGTTAGAAGTTTGTGAGAGCTCAGTAAGGATAGACTGTAAAAAACAATAATAATAAACTATTGCAAACAGTGTGTGTCAGTATAATAACAAATAGTTGATTTACGCATATTCGTGCTTCTATTGTCTACTTCTTTATTATATCTTTTTAAAAAAACAAAAAGGTTTTTATTCCAAATTATTCTTCTATTAATCATAGATTCCCCCCATATATTATTAAATACAAAAAATGTCTCAACAAGTAGGTGCTGCCAGTATCAGAAGGAAGTTAGTCATCGTAGGTGATGGTGCTTGTGGTAAGACATGTCTACTGATTGTCTTCTCTAAGGGCCAATTCCCAGAAGTTTATGTTCCAACAGTTTTTGAAAATTACGTTGCTGATGTCGAAGTCGATGGTAGACGTGTGGAATTAGCTCTATGGGATACTGCTGGTCAAGAAGATTACGATAGATTAAGACCTCTATCTTATCCAGATTCTAACGTTGTCTTGATCTGTTTCTCTGTCGATTTACCTGATTCTTTAGAAAATGTTCAAGAAAAATGGATAGCTGAAGTTTTACATTTCTGTCAAGGTGTTCCAATCATATTGGTAGGTTGTAAAGTCGACCTAAGAGATGATCCTCAAACTTTAGCTGCTCTAACTGAACAAGGTCTACAACCAGTCTCTGCTGCTGATGCTCAAGAAGTCTCTGAAGAAATTGGTGCTACTGGTTACTACGAATGTTCCGCTAAGACTGGTTTCGGTGTTAGAGAAGTCTTTGAAGCTGCCACTAGAGCCTCCTTGATGGGTAAATCTAAAGAAAATGGTAAGTCCAAGAAGGATAAGAAAAAAAGTAAGTCAAAGGATAAATTAAAGAAGAAGAAATGTGTCTTATTATAATCTCGCAGTCTGTATGTCTGTTTTTCGTTAATGTATTCTTTGTCACATATATTTCCTTACTAACGATAATTGGAACTCTATTTTAACTCTTCTTCTTTCTTTTTTTTATTATTCAATCCAAAAAAAAATTATTATTTACAAGTATACCATAATTCCCTCTCTCACATGTATAAAAATTTTTTATTTTATTTTATATATCATCATCATTGTTTTTTATATTATCCTATTTTATATATATATATCTTTTCGTAACTAAAAAAATTAAGAACAAGTATTATTAAAAATTAGTTCTAATCATTTTATTTCTACTAATGTATAAGATACAGTTGAGAGAACTACTACTTCCAGTTTAATAAAAAAACATTAAATGAACGTTCATCACTCTATCCTAAGATAAATACATACCCATATATAAATATATATATATTGTTATTCGATTAAGTGTTCTTTTTGTCTTTAATGCTTCTTTATATACAAGTTAGTCATTTATACTATATTAATAATGATATATATGCATTATATTGTTGCTGCTTAATCACCAAACACCCTTCTTAACACCAGGTAGATCTCCTTCCAAAGCTAATTCTCTAAACTTAGTTCTACATAATCTAAAATCAGTTATAATAGATCTGGAATGACCACTAGCAACACACCTGTTCCTTATTTGTGTCATTCTAGTATAATTAGGCATCTTACTTAACTGCAATTGAGCCTCAAGACGTGCTCTACTTGGAAGTCCCGTATTTCTTGCTATATATTTCAACGCTCTCGTTGTTACTTCTGCATCTGCTGCTTGTTGTCGTTTGAAGTTATCCCTTAATATCCTAGCATTGATGTAACCTGGTGGGTTTTTAACCTTCACTGGAAATCTGAAATTGCCCAAGCATCGTAATGTCTCCTTCATTATTGTATATTTTTACTAGTGATGTTGTTGTGTCTGTAACTCTATGATATATACTCTTTTGATATTGTTAGAGGTGTTTCTTGAATGTTTTCTAGTCTTTTTCTCCAACTTTTAACAGAAGCTCTCTAAGCTTTCCGAGAAGGGCTGAATCAATTAAAGGCGATGAGCTGAAAAATTATTAAAGATGAAGCTTTGGTAAGATTATATTCATATCACTTGTATCTGGCAGGGTTTATATATCGAATATCTTACAGTAGAATCAAGTAGGGTTTGATTATCTAAAGATATGGGGAAGAAATCTAAAGGAAAGCAACAAGCTTTAGCACTATTAGCATCAGAAGATCTTCCAATTCTAGAGTTGAAATACTCTGAACCTCTGTTTCAATTGGTATGTCACCCTGAAAAGAATTTAATCTTAAGTGGTTTGTCAAATGGGTATATCTATTGTCATACTTATGATGCTGGTAAGTTAATAGAAATCTTGAAAGATAACGAGAAAATGTCTAAAAAGAGTAAAAAAGAACAGAAAAAAGATGCCAAATTCTGGACAGTCATTGATGTTATTAAAGAAAGTCCTGATGATGAGAGTCAAGAAGAATCCCCAGTTAAACTTCTCTGGAAGACTAAAAGACATAAGGGAAGTGTTAGAGCTATGTGTATTGATGATGACGGTAAGTATTTCTATTCCATTGGTACAGATAATGTATTAAAAAAATCTGAAACAGATACTGGTAAAGTTATTAAAAAATGTGTATTCCCTAGTCAAGATTCTAAATTTACTAAAATGGTTAAATCTCCAACTCACAATTTCATAATTATTGGTGATGAGACTGGTTCAATTCATGTATTAGATAGTAATGAATTAGAATTAAAGAATAAGCTAACCAAAGTTCATAACAGCGATGATGCCATCAATGATATTTTCCAATTTGCTAAAAGATCAGTACATAAATACATTTCATTAGGTCAAACTACTTTAGCTTATTGGGATTGTAGGGAATCAAATGAATCAGATTCCAAATTAGATCCAGAAGATAAAGAAAGTAAAAGAAAAGTATATCTAAGTGATGATCAAGAAGATGAGATCATTTGTGGTACTTTTGTTGATCCGGAAGTTGGTGATACCGTCGTATGTGGTATGGGTGAAGGTATAGTTACAATTTGGAAACCAATAAGGAATGATTTAGAAGATCAAATGTCTCGTGTGAAAATTGCTAAAGATGAAAGTATTGATTGTTTAATCCCAACTTTGCAAGATGATAATTGTGTATGGTGTGGTTGTTCTGATGGTAATATCTATAAGATTGATGTTAAGAAGGGTAAAGTTGTTGAAATAAGAAAGCACAGTTCTATTGATGAAGTTAATTTCTTAGATCTTGATAGTGAATATAGAGTTGTTTCTGGTGGCATGGATTCCGTTAAAATATGGAATCTTTCTAATGATGACGATGAAGATAATTCTTCAGAAGAAAATTCCTTTTCTGATATTAGCGATTCAGATGATGCTGAAGGTAATTCTAGTGACGAAAGTGATGACGAAGATATTTGGGATGAATTAGAGGATAACAAGAATAAAGATGACAGTGATGATGATGAACAGGACTCTTCAAGTGATAATGACACCCTAGGAATGTCCAGAGAAGAGCTAATAGCAGAATTAGATAAAGATATATTTGGTTCAGATGAAGATGAAGCGGATGAAGAATCAAACGATAACCAAAAGAAAAGAAAGAACAAGAAAGAGCATCAAGACTCCAACAAGAAACTAAAGAAGAAATTGACACCTAAACAAGCCAAACAACTTCAAAAAATGCATAGCAAAGAACACGGGATCATGAAGTTTGACGATTTATAGACTTATTACATATCTCTCTCTTTATAAAATGTATATTATTATTAAATAGTTTTTACCTGCAAGAAACTTTCAATCTTACAGGATAAATAGCAACACATAATTTATCTCTATTCAATTCGCATTACAAATATATATATTTGAAATATCAAAATATCTTAAAATATGTCATTATTTCAGTTTAAGTAGAGGCGCGTTAGTTAGTTAGCCGCCGACGCGTGAACTTAGATTTGTCAGAACTTATAAAAAGGAGGATCTACAATCTTTCCTTGATTCTTGACTTTTAATTATTAGAAAGAAGATATAATATACAAAGGAAATACCTTACAAAAGAATAAAACAGTATTCTAATAAATAGTATCTAAACAGTGATATTTAATCAAAAATGGCAGAATTAAACATAACCTCGATTGACGATCTGCAAGCCCATGGGATCAATGCAGCAGATATTCAAAAGTTAAAATCTACAGGTATTTTCACTGTGCAAACAGTTCTATCCACAACTCGTAGAAATCTTACAAAGATAAAGGGCCTCTCGGAGATAAAAGTAGAGAAGATCAAGGAAGCTGCTTCTAAGATTATCACTGTTGGTTTCATATCTGCTACTATCCAATTGGATATTAGAAAACAAGTGTTTGCACTATCTACTGGATCAAAACAATTGGATAGTATTTTAGGTGGTGGTATAATGACGATGAGTATTACCGAAGTATTTGGAGAATTTAGATGTGGTAAAACCCAATTATCACATACATTATGTGTTACTACCCAACTTCCAAAGGATATGGGTGGAGGAGAAGGTAAAGTTGCTTATATTGATACCGAAGGTACATTCCGTCCAGAACGTATCAGAGATATAGCAGAGAAGTATGATTTAGATCCAGAAGCATGTTTAGATAATGTTGCATATGCAAGAGCATTAAATAGTGAACATCAAATGGAATTGGTTGAACAATTAGGTTCAAAATTAAGTGGAGGTCATTATAGATTAATCATTGTAGATTCCATTATGGCAAATTTTAGAGTTGATTATTCTGGACGTGGTGAATTAAATGAAAGGCAACAAAAATTAAATCAACATTTATTTAAATTAAATAGATTAGCTGAAGAATTTAATGTTGCCGTTTTCATGACTAATCAAGTTCAATCAGATCCCGGTGCATCATCTTTATTTGCAGCTGCAGATGGTAGAAAACCAGTTGGTGGTCATGTATTAGCGCATGCTTCTGCTACTAGAATTTTATTGAGAAAAGGTAGAGGTGAGGAAAGAGTAGCTAAAATTCAAGATTCACCAGATATGCCTGAAAGAGAATGTGTTTATGTTATTGGTGAGCGTGGTATAATGGATTCTACAGAATAAAAAATTTCACCAAGGATTCAATTGTCTGGTATAAAGTAGTAATATTATATTCTTTATTTTCTTTTTGTTTTTTAATAAATATATATGTATGTATATTTCTTCCTTCCTTTAAATCTGATTATCATTACTTTGTCATTAACTCCATTGTGAATTGTTTTATTTTTCTTTCTTTTTTTGGCAATGTTTTAGACATTATTATTAAAAGCCATCGTCAAATCTATCTGGCATAACGATTGGAGCAACAATAGTCCAACCGTATAAACCGTAACAGATCCATGCACTTGCTATTTTGACCCATGAATAAAAATAAGTTCTTCCAACTGGTATAAAATCCCCTACATCATCTTGAGTAACGTTAATAGTTAATAAAATTGCGATCCATTGAGTTGCTAAAAAGAAAATAATATGAAATAAAGAATAATTATATTTTGTACCATAAATTTCATCATCATTTGTAACGTCATTTACTGTATTACCTGCAGGTGTACCTATCCAAGTTGGATCATATAAAGCACTTTCAGGTAAAGAACCTTCATCTACTGCTTGTTTGATAGCTTCTAATCTTAATTGATTTCTACTTTGGCCTATTAGACCAGAATATTCAAAATCATCATTATTATCTTCAGATAAAAAGATTGGACCATTGGTATTATTACCTTGTAATGCAGTATTAGCAGCAGCTCTAGTTGTAGTATAAGCAATAGCTATAAAAGTGAATAAAGCACCTAATACAACACTTGCATTACGAGTACCACTTGATCTTACTAATGGGTTACACATTTTATCATCAGGTTCAGAAGCCATTGCACTCATAGTTAAATAAGTACAATAAAATGATACCATACTACTTTGTGCTAAACCACATTTAGGGTTTGCATTTTGAATTTGTGGATGAATTGATAAACAAGTAATAATAATAGTTAAAAATAAATTAGTTATAACAGCAGTAGCATTCATATGACAGCCTGAATGAGTGAATAATATAAACATTACAATAGTCATTAATAATGATGATGAATACATTATAGTTGTACCAGTAATTAAAAATTTTTTCCAAAAATCTGAATTATCATCTTCCATTTCAACATGTTGAATACAAACTTCAGCCCATTCATAAGCAAAATCAACTAATAAAATTAAACCAACGAATATAAATATAGCACCAGTTGGTACACTAACATATTTTGAGAAAAAAACGTAAAATTCATTTGGTAATAAGAATGATATAATAACGAAGAACAAATATAATAAAAATTTTAAAAACCACCAAGAATTTTGTAATACAGATCTTGGATCATTAGTAGATTTAACATTAGTTAAAATACAAGATAATAATAAATGCATAAAACCTAAAGCGAAATTTAATCTATGAACAGTAAAGAAACCACATTCACCAGTAGCAGTACAAGTTTTACCTGGCCAAAGGAAAGATTTATTAGCGGACATTGATATCCATGATATAATTGAATTGAATAATAACCACATAGCATATAACAATCTTGTACCTAATGAAGAAGAACCTAATGATTCAACAGATTTTGATATAACATTAGAGCAACAACTACCGAAACATGATGCGATGAAGGAACCTGCCATGGTGACAGGTAATGATATGATAGCACCCATAATATGTGTGTAGTCTATTAAACGATACTTTCTTGTAGTTTTTTATAATAGATATATAAATTTATGTAAATATTTTATTTATATCATTATTATTATATTTTTTCAAATCAAAGCCACAAGGGATCGAACCAAGACGATTTGTAATAAAGACAGAATATATTTATTTATTTAAAAGGAGATGAATATTTATTTATATAATAGTTGTTGTTGTATATATATATACTAGTATTAAATAATAGAAATAGAGTATATTAATTAATCATATTTCTTAAAGTCAGCGTATTCATAGTCATGATACCATTTAATAATATATGGCCAAGACAAAGCAGAGAACATCAAAGTACCCCAGAAAGTTAAAGAAGAAGATATTCTCTTTAATTCGACAGAAGTTCTTGAAGAGTAAGTACGTTGCATAGGAGCACGCATTAGCAGTGATCTGTGTGCTGCACGTAGAGCAGTATTTCTGAAAGTGGATTGTAATAGCATATCGTGTTTGTTGAGACTGAAGATAGTAAATATACTTCTATAAGGTTAAACAAGGTATATCTATTCTATTGATTAAGTTGTTTGTATGTTAAATAGTAGTTAGATATATTATAGAGAGTATATAAAAGACGGAGCTTAGCTTTAATGACCGATAGACACGCGACATGCGGAAGTCACATGTCAAGCAGCTTTAATCAATAATGAAACAGTGCATTACTGAACAGTATACACTGTATTATATTTATTGCATTGTATATATATCGTGTGATTAATCGAGTCTCTTATAGATGGATATACTAACAATAGAATATATACAAGTAATTTATTTTCGAATCAATAATCCCAGACACCGCTATATGTAAACAATCAATCTATAATATATTGCAATAAATATCATATCAACACAATACTAATACTAATACTAATACAATACAATACAATACAATACAATACAATACAATACAATACAATACTAATTATAATATAACGAACTACAATTCATAATATCATTATAATATGTGTCGTGTCAAGTCTCTCTTTCTTCAATTGCTGGCGTGGCACTGCGGAGAACAGAGTGCGTGGCGGAGAGCAGTCTCCGTTCTTCTGCGCGGAGAGCTCTGTGCTGTGCTCTTTCCTATATAAAGAAAGAAAGATTGCTTTTCTGGTGAAGTGCTGTTTTTTGAATATCATCACCACTTTTCTCATTTTTTAGAAATAAAGGTTTTCTCAGTTTAACCACTTTAAAAGTACTTTAAAACTACTACCATTTTACACTCTTATTGCACTTATTGCTATTTTATTCGCTTCTCGACCCGCACACCACACCAATTCACACCTCTTTTTTCTTTTTTTTTTGTCTTTTTTCTCAAAAACAAAAAAAAATTATTAATAATTAGTAAGAGTTGACTAATACTGGTCATACGTTCTCTCTATTTTGTGGCTTGAAATAATAACAATTAGAAGATAAAACACACACACACACACATATATATATATATATATATAATATAATATATATTGTTATTGTGTATTCATTATATTATCTCTCTCCACTGTTTTTATTATATCTAGTACTAGTATCATATCATATTACATCAATTTATCTTATCTCTATCTCTCACTAAAAAAATGCAAATTCCAGATCCTTACGTATCTTCAACTAGATCAAATACTACTACTACCTCATCTCATAGTATAACTCCGAAAAATGATGATATTTTAGAAAATAATACTAATCATCACTCTTTTATACCGGCTGATGCTTTATCTATTGATGATGTTAATCCTTTATTAATTAAAGCTGAATACGCTATTAGAGGTAGAATACCAACTAGAGCTAATGAATTAAATGATATTTTAAAAAATAATAATCACAACTTACCTTTCGATTCTATTGTATTTGCTAATATTGGTAATCCACAAGATTTAAAACAAACTCCATTGACTTTTAATAGACAAGTTTTATCACTTTTACAATATCCTGATCTTTTATTAAATCCAGATATTTCAAATTTTTTTAATAAATCTTCAATTGATAGAGCTAATTCATTGTTAAATATTATTGATGGTAATTCTTTAGGTGCTTATTCACATTGTCAAGGTAATCCATTCATACGTAATTCTGTATTAAATTTTATTCAAAATAGAGATAATATTAAATCAATTGATGATTCTATTGATAATATCTTTTTAACTGGTGGTGCTTCAAAAGCTGTTGAAATTTTATTACCTTTATACGCTAATTCAACTAATAATGGTGTTTTAATACCTATACCACAATATCCATTATATTCTGCTTTAGTAACTTTAAATAATGCTACTTTATTACCTTATTATCTTAATGAATTAGATAATTGGTCAACTGATCCATTACAAATTGAATCTATTATTATTGATTCTTTAAAGAAAAATATTAAACCAACTACTTTAGTTGTTATTAATCCATCAAATCCAACTGGTTCTGTTTTAACTGAAAAAAATATTATTGATATTTTAACTATTGCCGCTAAATATGGTATTATGATTATAGCTGATGAAGTTTATCAATCAAATATTTATTCACCTGAAATTAAATTTATTTCATTTAAAAAAGTTTTATTAAATTTACAATTAAAATTTCCAAATTTATATAAAAATGTTCAATTAGCTTCATTGCATTCAACTTCAAAAGGTTTAAATGGTGAATGTGGTCAAAGAGGTGGTTATATGGAAGCTTATAATTTCCCAAATTCAATTCATCAACTTTTAATTAAATCTGCTTCTTTATCAATTTGTTCTAATATTACTGGTCAAATTTTAGTTAATTTAATGGTTAATCCACCAAATAAAAATGATTTAATCTTTAATAAACATCAAAATGAAATGAACATTATTCATAATGATTTAAATCAAAAAGCTATATCATTATTTAATTTATTCAATAATTTACCTGGTATTACTTGTGAAAAACCAACTGGTGCTATGTATTTATTCCCAAGATTACATTTATCAAAAAATTTTATTAATTTAGCTAATTCAAAAAATATTCAACCAGATGAATTATATTGTTTAGAACTTTTAGAAAATACTGGTATTTGTACAGTACCTGGTTCAGGTTTTGGTCAAATTAATGGTACTTATCATTTAAGAACTACTTTCTTACCACCAGGTACTGATTGGATTAAAAATTGGGAAACTTTCCATTTACAATTTATGAAAACTTATGCTTAAATTCTTTCCACTTCATTCTATCACACCATGCTTGTTATTAGATTTATTTATTCTTAATTATAGTTATTACAACAATATTTTTACATACATACATATATAGATTAATTTTATATTATATTAGATTTCAGATTCTGGTACCATAAATGATGATTCAATCATCATACTAGTATTAGTATCCATATTATTTTCATCTTCACTTTCATCATCACTATCATCTTGACGTTCTTTTCCATATTTAACCCTTCGTATACTTAATTCTTCATCAATATTTACAACGAATTTACCTAATAATTCATTAGGAAATCCACCATTTACTCTACTACGTCTACGATTTTCCATATATGATCCATATCTTAAACACATTTTCCAATCTTTAAGACATTCTTCTTTAATCTTTTTGGATTTATTTAATATATGACTTATCCTTGTAATACCATTCCTTAAAAAACGTCTTTCATGCATATGACGTACTTTTTTCTCATAATATATTATATTATCATTATCATCTAATCTTTCATTTATAACTTTTGTCATTTTTCGTAAATTTTTAATTTCAATGCTTCTACTTTTTATTAATATTGGTAATCTATTCAATTCTAATAATAATAAATAAAAAGTATCTATTATTTTTTTAAAATTTTCATTATCTTCAATTGGTCTTAACCATGTAAACCTTGAATAAAAATCTCTAACAAATAATAAATATTCATATTTATTTTCAATTTTTTCTCCATCAAATATCTGAATAACTTCAACTTGAAGAACTTCTAATGGTAAAAACGGATCAAAATAATTAACTTGCTTATATTGTTTACTAACTTTTAAAACATCTATATCCATAATCTTAATCTCATTTTGATATGCATCCTTATGAGCATGTTGTTCACGACATGTAGAACAATACCTCAATACAAAATCCACTGCCATTGCTGGCGTATTACAATATCGTTTCCTTAAAATTCTAGTTACAGCATAATTCTTTAAATGATCATTCATTAAATGGCATACCATAATCATATCAAATACTTTTTCAGGTTCAATAAGTATCCTTTTTGTTCTTTCCTCCATTATATATTTCCCTTCTACTAAAGAAAATCGTTCTCTTAAAAAAATCTTTTTCTTTTTATCCATTGATGAGACAGGACCATTGTTTATATTCTCATCTAGTAACCCCTCATTAATCATTAAATAATACAAGTCTTGTGATACTGTCCTTTTAAATCGTTTTTGAAATTCAGTAAATTTAGAAGCACCAGTCTTCAATAAATCTCTGTCAAAATAAGAGTCTAATTCAAAAATGGATAAATTAGCTTCTGTGGTACTAGGGCAATAATTATTCCTATCATTAGGTATTAGTAACCTATTATCTTCATCGATGCTATTGTACTCATCCATTAATTCTGGCGTGACTTCCGTCATTCATCGATGGTCCACCAAATTATTCAATTAAGTTTATTGACCTACTCTGGTGTATAGTCTTTTGTCGTACGCTGTCTTTTGTCTTCTCAAGATGACCTTAACTCTTATTAAACAAATCGTTTGTTTATTTACATTTGATCTCATCGCGAAATTTTTCAGCTGAATTAGTCGATTTTTCAGTCCCTTGTTTCAGCGCTTAAATAAGCTTCTAATTTCTAAAGTATTTGTAGAATAATAATATAAAATAATTTTTAAATTGAATGATATATAAATATACTTTATTGTTTACATAAATAGATTTAGAAGATAGATACTAGAGCATCATAAATGTTTCTTTTCATTATTGGTTTGAGCTACAGTAACAGGCTTGGTGGCATAACTGGAAACCATGACTAGAATCCAAGCTGGCAACCAGCCAATGCATAAAACAAACCAAGTCCAACAACTTAAGGAATTCCATGCTTCACGAAGACCAATAATTAAACTTTGAGCGTTCAATTCATCATCGAAAAATGTAACAAATAATGACAATGCTACAAATGGGTTGGATATGCATAAATGGAAAATATTCTTGATTTGAACCCTCAGTAGAGATTTTGTTGAGCCTGATTGAGGTTGGGACTTGACAGCAACCATTGCATAACCTAAAATACCCATGACAAAAGCTAATGAAAAGTTAACTACTAATAATGATGTCAAAACAATACTGAAGTAAATGTATGCAGCAGATCTCAATCTATACGATAGTGGTTCTGGAATTTTAACAAATCTATTTGTAAGGACTGGAATGATAGACAGAAAAATAGCCGTGTATATTAAAATATGAGAATCTACGACACTGCTTGTTAGTAAAAATACCTTAGCGATAATGAAAGAAAACAAAATAGAAAAGAATAAGCATCCACCTGCTATTAAATTATATTCTGAATAGAATGGTAAAACAGAATATTGATTGTTGATAAAGGAATCTAATGATGATAATGCAAAAGCGACTGAAAAACAAACAGCACTTGGCAAGTAACTACTAATAGATACGAAATATTTTGGTGAAAGTAGTAAGTAGAAGAAGAAAGATTGATGGAACTTTTCAAGTAAATTGTTTACTGATCTGAACATAGCTTCTGCGATACGACCAAAACAAGTGATATCATTATCATTGTGACCTTCTGTGAATTTTGCTTTTAAAGTGACAGCTTGAATTCTCCAACCACTAAATGCTTCGTTACCATGACGACTTTTGATACCAGATAATATAGAATCCTTAGTTCCCAGAAATAGATTTCTTAATCTCGAGAAATAAGTATTCTTCTTTGCGTCTTCTTGAGAAATACCATGCAATGATACACTCATACCTTCATGTTCAGTAATTTGAGAAGCAATATTAACCAAATCTAAGTTAGGTAATTCACCATTTAAACCATGATAATAAATTTCGACATAATCAAAGAAATCGTTCTTTGTTGGAAAATCTAAAATTACAGCTGCTTCTATCGAACCACCAGTAAGATCTAAAGAAGTATGGTATGCATTAACCCATGATCTTAAAGCACCATCTGGGTTATCACTGAACACAACAATAATGTTCTTGGACCAAATTGGCCAACGTGCAAAAAATCTTGATAATGATACACCTAAAGCGGCACCACCATAGTTAAACTCTTTATCAGAATTGATCCATGGAATGGCTAAGACAATTGACTCTGTATTGTCACCTCTTGGAGCAGTATACACACCATATAATGAATCACCAAATTGTTCATCATGATAAATTGTTGATTTAAATCCGAATTCATCAAGCCATTGTGCTATTATACTGTTTCTGTATTTACTTGGCATATCTTCAAAATACTCTATTTCATCTCTGTAACCTCTTAGAATATTCCATTCACTTTCTCTAAAGTAAGAATAAGCTTGTGATGGCATTAAAGCATTTTCTGAAATATATGTACGTCTATATTGGCCATCTAATGGCAGTAGCATGAATAAAAATATCCCTATAATGGAACATGCCATAGATGTGAAAGGTAGAAACTTAATAGTCTTTGGTAAAAGACCTAGATCTATGATCCTTCTATGTATTTTCGCAAGTAAAGCCATGCTTACCTATGCAATTGCGAAGTGTTGTTATTGAACGGAGAGAAGAAACTTGAGTTGACAGATGTTTTGGATAACAACTCAATATTTATAATAAAATATCTTTTTGAAGATTTCAAGATGTTTTTTCTATTTTGAAATTCTAGGAAAGGTATTTTTGATATTTAGTCTTTTTCTTCATTTTGAAGGTTTGGCTTTCTAGTGAACTTTGGTTCAATAATGCATCTAAAAAAAATTAGTATCAAATACCGCGTAACAACTGGAAAGAGAAGAAGAGGTAAATATAAGTAATATTTTGGTAAGATGGAGCCTTGAAATGTAATTTCTTTAAAATATTTTTATTAAATATTATTTGAAACTCAAAAGTAAATTTTTTTAGAGCTCGAATGGATAATTTTGGGTTTTTATTAGAAAGTGATATTAATTCAAAATAAAAATCATATTTTTTTTTAAAATTGGACACCAATTTATAAATTTTCTTGAAAAAAAAAAAAAAAAATATATTAATTCATAATTTAATTAATAATACATCTTGTTTTGGATTCTAAAACTTATCACTTCATTATCATTATTTTATAATCGTTAATTCTTCAATAAAAGTAGGATTATGCATCTTTCAAATTTTTAGTATTGGATTGTCCTTATTGTTTCCTTAACAACTTATTTTCTAAAACAATGCTAGAACCCTATTGAGAATCCATTTAATTCATATGTGATTAGCGATTCATTGAATATTTATTCTTTGTGTAGTTAAAAAGCGTACTTAAATAAAATAAATTTTATTCAAGGGCTTCTTAATACTTCAACAAAAAAGACCTCTATTGGGATTAAATTGAACAATAATATAATATCTTTTTTAAATCATGGTACCCTTCAAGAGGTTACAATCTATGACTACTACCCATATTTAATACACATTCTAATCCTTGTTACCATTAATTTGATCTAGTATTACCTCCACCTCCAAGGAACATGTTGAAATAGACACTCAGTGGCATTTCGTTTGTTAAAAAGAGAAAATAGAGTATATTAAAATAAAATAAACCCTATTATTTTCAAAACCCTAGTTTGAAATAGACACATCTTTAAATATTTAGTGTGATTTATTTCTTTTAAATGTAAATATCTGTGTTCAAAATGACAAATTTTGAATTAATTTATTAATACATAAAATCATTTGGGAAAGTATTATTTTAGTTTTAATTACATTATATACTCCCAAAACGAAGGAATAAAGGTATTTTTATTGTCCAATTAAATTATTTTCCCACTAAAATGTGTAATATATTTATTATACTAATATCCAAAATATCTAATCCATAAGACATGCTAAAGCGATATAACAAAGCTCCTAATATAATTCACATGTTCTTGGTTTTTAAAATTAAATTTATTTAATATTTGAAATATTAGAATACCCAATTATTTGTGAATTAACAATTTGTCACATGATATTCACATGGTTTGCCAATAATGTTATCAATTCTCCAAACTTCCAAATCTTCAATGTTGACTTGGAACCAAGTATTACTTTCTTGGATCCTACGTCTCATCTACACCTTCAAAGCTCAAGCACCTACCGCGCATCCTGACACGCGTCACGAATAGGATGACGCGTATCCTG